>JABUQX010109457.1:0-32500 GCA_015478945.1 Trachelipus rathkii
CAACCCTTGTCGGAACTTTCCATGTTCTACTCTTCCTCATGTGATCCAATCATGCGTTAAGATATTTCCTTTATCCATACTAATCACTTTTGCTATTATTAGCTCCTTTACTCTATAAACTCTCTACCATTTGAGTTTGCTCTATCTCCTATTGCCGACCACTTCAGACATAAAAACCTTAGCCAGTCGATCATCATTCATTCTAAGCTATCTCACCCTACACAGATCTTCACGCAACCCACAGAATTAACATTGACAACATGACACCTAAATCACACTATCCTGTGACCCCCCTTCAACGGAAGTAATGAATCTCGATTGTGTGCATTAAAAAAAAACAGTCCTATACTTTTAATCAAACATACAAGGTCGAATTACCCCCTAGATCAACCACGACTCAACAAGATATTGACCTCCACACCTTTTTCAAAAAAACCTAAAAACCATTGCTTTTTTTTTCTATTTTCAAAATATTCTTCTTACATTTTATTTAACTTTTCTTTTAGAAATTTATTTAATCTTCCATACTCATCACGTTTTAAAATAGAATTCCAGTTGATCAATAAGCTCATTGTTTAAATTACGTAATTTTGCAAGACTCTTGTATGAAAATTAATCCCTCTTAAGAATATTTTCATTCATTATCTTGAAATTGCTTAGATGGCTCTTCCTCTTAATCATATGCTTATAGTAGCATAATTAAATTAATTATAGCACTTAAACTTTTCAATTTAGGTTTTAATGTTAACGCATAGATCCTCAAGGGTTCACATATTGCTGTATTATTACTAATAATAATATACTATCTAAAATCTTTGTTTGAAATAGGTAACGTAATATATTATTATAACTATATATTATATATATGCTAATAGTACTATATATATATATTACATACATAACATATACACACCCTCATATAATTACATACATACTTGCACACACACACACACATATATAGTATATATATATTATATACGCGTGTGATATAATCATATAATATAATATATATTGATATATACGATATTATATACTATATATATATATATATATATATATATGAAATAGAAAAATATATATATACTATATTACTATATATACAGTATAATATATTATTATATATATACTAGTATATATATATATATATTAACGAGAATATTGATCGATTGAAATACCGTGCTCCTATATACACTCTATATACATATATATATACACTATCATATATATATATATTATAAGGTAGCTATATATTTATATTATATATATATAAGTATATACGTAATATATATATATATATATATACTATATATATTCATATATATATATATATATGTATACTATACTATATCATATAGTATATATATATATATATTATATATATATATAATATGATATAGATCATTCATATATATTATACCTATACTATTTATATCAGTATTAATTAGTTATGTAACCTATAACACTTATAGCGTTGTCATAATATTAATATATATGATCCTCAGTATATAATATTTATTATATACTATATGTATTACTATATCATTATAATATATATGTGATTATCTGACCTTCCACATGCACCTAAACAATCCCCCTAGCCACTCACGACACATGACACTCTCCTTTCCCTCTTACCTTTCTACATGTATGGTAATGCCAAACCCTAAGAATTTTCTTCCTTTCGATTTCTTCAAAGCAATTGACGATTTACGTTTCTTTAAATTAGTGCCCGGCGACATTTCTCCACATGAAATCTCTTCCTCGCCCTAATGTATTCTCTACTGACTTCTAACTCGTCATTCCTGGTTCCTAATCTCTCATACTACCTTCCCATCGCCATAAGTTACTATTCCACATTGAATATGGATTCTCTCATCTCTCTTCAACTACTTCCGCCGCTCTCCACCATCTTAAACCACTTCTACATTCAGAAGACTCCTTTATATCATAATATAAGTTTGTGTATTAGTATTTAAAACATCTCTCCCTGTTTCTTTGCACTTCTTTTATCTCCTTGATCAACAGTAGCAAGATTCTTTCTATCTATCCCTATCTATCTATCTATGTACTATCTATCTATCTATATTATTCTATGCCAATATTCTATCTATCTATCTTATCTATCTAAGTTCTACTCATATCTACTCTACTATCTATCGTCTATCTACCTATCATATGTCACTTCTATCTACTCTATCTATCCTACCTTATCTATCCTACTCTCTAACTCTTCTTTTTTACTTTTCCATTCATAACCTCCTCTACTACTTCATATCTATCCATTCCTATGCCGAGCGGACTCCTCTCCCTTTCTATTATTCCTATCTATACTTTTGGATAGATCGCCACGCGACTGTTAACAACAATTAGTCTTTTAAGTAGAAGGAGCTGTGTTGAATTCAACGATAATCCTATTTCATATCAAGTCTCGCTGTTCCTTGTTTAACTCGGGATTGTGCCAACAAAGTGTATTCTATCAGTCTATAACTAGGTATATATTTACTATATATTGTCATATACTATATAATATATATTATAGTATATATAGTGATATATTATATAGTATTATATAATATATATATATATGATATATAATATTACTATAAAAATATATAGAATATATATACTATATATATTTATATAATATATATATAATAGCATTATATACTATTAATAATATATATATATAGTATATATATAGATACTAGCATTTCAATATAATAATTATATCTCTATGAATATAGTATATATATATATATAGGTATATATATATATATATATATTACCGCGGTTTTAAATCTTAGGTATAAAGCTTGAATTATTTCCTCGTACGAATGTTATATATATATACTTATAAACTATATACTATATATATATTATATATATATATATATACTTTTAATATAATATTATATAATATATTTTATATATATATATTATATATATATAGGTATATAATATATATTAATATAATATAATAGTATATATGACTATATCATATGTAGAACCTAAAGTTAGAGATCCTTTCTTCCATCTATCAATGGTATATATATAGATATATATATGATGATATATACTATATGCAATATATAATATATATATAATATATATATATTATAATGTATATATATAGTACTATATATAATATATATATTATATATATATATTATATATCCATATCTATCAATGGTATATACTATCATATAACAAGATATAATATATAATTATAACATAATATACTCTCACAGTGCTTTATCACAGTCATTATTCGATAATAAATAATTTAAAAAGGGGGCTTTGGACCTTTAGGCTTAGGAGCAAGATGGAGCCTGGAGTTAAACATTTTCGCTTTGCAGAAGGTAAGATGGTCAATTTAGTGTCATCATGGAGATGATCAGAGAAGAGAGAGAGGAAGAGCGCAAGAAGAAATATAAAAGGGGCGAATCATTCATATAACTTTGTTTTATAGAAGGAACCTCAGAAGCTTCTCATTGGCAAAATTCCATTACTCTATTAATTGATTATCATATTAATTATTATTATTATTATTATTATTATATATATATATTATTTATTAATTATTAATTATTTAATTTTATTAATTATTATCTTTTACGATATTATTATATTATTATTATTAATTATTGCTAATTATTTTAAATAGACGTAATGATATTATAATATTCACTTATTATTATTATTTGTATCATATTATTATCTATATTATTATTATCATGTACTATTTCATATTATTATTATTATATATTATTCATTAACTTATTATTATTGATTATTCATTATTATTATTTATTATTATTATCTTGACTTCATATTATTATTATTATTATGTTATTATAATATTAGGACATAATATACATTATAATGCTATAATTATAATTATTAATTAGTAAATTATAATTATGCATTTTATTATTTTGACTATTATTAGTTTATTTATTATTAATATTATGTAAATTATCATTCTTATTTTATCACTTATTATTTTTATTATCTTGATTTATTCTATATTATTCATTGTTATTCATTATTATGTATTATATGTGTATATATTATTTATATATTAATGTCAAATGTTAATGTTTAATGTTAATGTAATAAGTGAATAGTATTTATAATTTATAATGTCAATGTCAAACTCAATGTCAATGTCAATGTCAATGTCTAAAAGCTCTTGCGTATTTTATGTGTTTTTATTTATGATTTTATTATTATTCATTATTTAATATTATAATTATTCTTAATTCATTTCAGCGATTCACTTATTATTATATTACTCTATCTATCTCTTACTTTTTCTATCTTCTACTTATCATTCATTATTTAGTATTATTATCACTCAGTATAATAATAACTGATCTATTAGCCTATATATTTTATTATTTATTCTATTGTATTATTATTACGTGTATCAATACTCTACCTTATTTATCATGAGTATATATTAATTCTCATTCTCATATCCTAGTTTGGGATACTTTGAATTTTCTATTCAATGACTATCTATTATTTACTCTTATATATCTCGCATTATCTAACTCTATCCCTCAGTTATTCGCAAACAGCTTATCTATTATATTGCATTATTATTATAGAAATTATTATTGAAAAATATATTATCTATTCTATTATCTCACTTTTTATCTATATATACTCCCACTTAATTTTTCACGCTGATTCGTCTGCCCATGAGTAGCGGTATTAAATGTAAAAAATAGATCAAAAATAAACCACGCACCGCGCCCTCACCATGTCTTGAATTAATGGATATAACTCTATTGCACTTTGTCAGAGGTTGATTTCCTACTTTTCCTGCAATGCAAAAGAATTGCAGGGGTCATGTTCACATAATACTCTGTAAAATCATTCTTGAGTTCTACACTTTTGGATTTTTGAGCTTTTTAAAATGCCTTGTAATAAAATGTTTATTAAGCATTTTGATTAGAGAAGCGGAAGGATAGCCTCAATACACTTATATATTTAGCCCATAAATAAGAAAAAACTGTCACTATTCAGTCCGACACTCCCCCTACATACCCACACAGCCAACCTCGCTACACAAATACACGCACACAACATATTCTTTATATATAATATATATTTAAAGTGATAATCCTAGTACCGCTGCTTATAAAAATCATAAGATATATAGCTATACTCTTTAAAATTATATATATAGATATATATATATTATATAGTTATGGTAATATTTAATATAAATATAATAGCTAATATATATAATAACTATTATATTATCACTATATTGTAGTGAATATATAAGTATATATAATATATATATATATATATAACTATTATTAATACCATATATATATGATTATAGTATATTATAGTATATCATATTATGGTATCTAAGATTATATACATATAAATTATATATTATTATACTACTTATATGTATATATATATATCAATTAGACTGATAACTATCTTACAATTATATATTAACAATTATATATAATATAGCTATATAATCATATAACATTTATATGTATATATCAAGCATACTATATACTATACTGACCCTAGATCTTATTACTAGTCAGACGCTCATTACATTATATACCCGTATATAATATACTCGATAAGTATATATATATATTGGTAGGCCTTGAATGCAATCAGTATGTAAGATTATCCTGTCTGTATTACTAATATTATTCAATAATAGTAAAAAATTTTTATTAACAATATTATATATACCTTATATATACTATGATACTTATATATATATTATATATATATACTAACCTGAAATGTAATAATATATATAAAATATATATATTATGAAGTATATAGGGAAATAAATATGTTTATATATAGAGTATATAATATGAATATATTGATATATATATAGATACATATATATACACATATAACTTATATATATATAACCTCATTACTACCTCACCTCTATAGTATATATATTATCATTATATAGCTATGACGAAATATTAGTAATTAATATATATAGTAATATTATAGTAGATGGTATATATAGTATATATCATATATATAAATAAATAGTATATATAAATATGATTATATATATATACCCCCCTCATACATAATATATTTTATATAGTATATATAATACGATACTATACTATACTATATATGTATATATAGATATATATATATATATTATATATATTAGTTATTACTATATATATATTATATTTACAATATGTTTATTACTTATATTGACATAAAAGAAGACTTAAATTTTATTTGAGTCTACTAATAGAATTAAAATCCTTTTTGTTGTGGCTTCGTCTTCGACTTCGGCACCGCGAGAGAGTGTACATAACATTTCAGTATTTGTAATACATATCGTCAACTGTTGTAACTTTTGTTATTCAAAATATTAATGTTCTATTTCGTTACAAAAATTACTCAAAGGAGTCTTACTAATATCAAAATCCTCTACTCTCTCAATGCTGCATCTTATGACCTTTCGCAAGGACCCCCAACCGAACCCCAATGGTCCACGACATCCGCTTTACATGAGTACCCCGGCAATTCTTAGAAGCGCACAAGATGACCTTAATGATTTCATTTGCATCCCCTGAAAAGGCTAAGCCCACTTCTTTTCATAGCTTCCCTATATAAAGACCAGACAAGACAGAGACAGCGGAAAGACAGACGAGAGAGATACAGAAAAGACAGGTAGAGACATGGAGGGAGAAGGAGTTGCGCAGATGGACCGCTGGCATACTAGAAATTTTATTTAAGAGCCCATTGCCAGCCTTATAGACGCTACCAGTCGGCGAAGATAATACTTTGAATAAGCTACAGTTTTAAACGCTTAAAAATCAGTGCACCTTAGCAGTCTCGACTAGTTGGATCAGCGCTGCGAGGTGAAAAATGTCCTTTAGGCCCCCCTAAGTTCCAACTAAAATGATAGATTAGAACTCCTCTCTTTTTACCCAATTATTTGACCCCAGAAATCGAATTTTATATTCTTTCCTATATGAAGATAACAACAGCCAGGACATATGCAGTGTCTGATTTACAACACTATACCCCATTGAACACGTAGCGGTCTATTATAAATATATGTATAATTCATATTGATAGAATAATATTATATATGGTTAGTATGTCGACAAGTGTATATTATCATAATTTTTTTCTTTATTTTTCTTTATAATTTAAGAATTGAAAAACAGGAAAGATAAAAAATATAAGTGACACTTACAAAGATGTAATTCACGGTAGCACTTATTACTAATGAGGAAATTACTGGTTGAGAAAACAAAATAGGTATTAAATTGATTTAAATAATTAAATAATTATTATAATATATATATTATCTTATTAAAAATGAGTTATTATATAATTATTATCGTTAAAATCAAGGAATATTTCTGGTTGCAAATATCCAATTAATATCAAAATTAGAAATTATAATATATAAATTAGAATTAGAGCTCACCATGCTATAAATCCACAATATGATGGATTAATGTTTTCAAATATAAGATAAGATTAATATTTCATATTATTAATAATAATAAAGAATTTAAAATTATTTATATATCTCAATAATAATATGATAATAATAATAATGTAATCAATAATGAGAGTGAGATAGATAGATGAAGTGTAATAATGATCAATAATAATAATAATAAATAATAAATTGCTATTAGTCAAAGATTCTCAGTTTATTAAATTATGAACTTTAAATAAAGATTATGATAAATAAAAAATATAAGCATAATTTTTAGAAAGTAGTAAAGTTTGAAAACTTTATCATTATATTATTTTATGTTAATTTATATATTTGATATTAATATAAGTTTTATCATGGAAACTTTATAGAATTATCGTATATAGAATTGCCTTAAAACAATTGTTACTTTAAGTTTCATGAAAATATAAGATAATTGAATTTTCCTGCTTTAATAGTAAAAATAATAATATTGATACTATGTTCACATTTTTTCTTGAAAAATTATTACTGTTTTATTATACTATTAATATTTTAGTTCTTATTGTTTATTTAAACATTTTTTTAATGCTTTTTTGGAATTACTAATACGTATGATTGGAATGATGTATTTTAGATTGAAAATGACTGTCGTTTTAAAGAGTACCCCAAATACCGGTAATAGTTGACGAGGAAAGTTCGAGACTCGGCCGAAATTGCGTTCGACTGACAGGATGTCATGAGATGGTAATTCTCTCACTTGCAATGGTCATGCGCGTCCTCGCGTCATAGCGACTAGAGATAGAGGCATTACGACTACAAAAGGACAAAGGCCGGTTAAAGAACAAGAAAGTAAATGAGCGGATTTGCTTCTTATAGCGAACCCTGAACGGATAATCTCCTGATTAGGCCGGAAAAAACCATTTATCAAAGCAGACTTATAGCTTTTTTTACATTTATGCAAGTGTGAGGGCGTAAAATATCTCGCACTTTGAACATCCACCAGGTGTTAAGTCAGCCTAAAGAAGAAAGTATTAAGGGTAAACAGTACGGAACATACAGGCGAAAGAAAAATGTTATTTTTGAAGGATAGATTAAGAATATACAAAAAAGGAAATAGCACTTAGATAAAAGTTTAAAAATGAGGGTAGAATAGGAATTTAGTGTACAAAGCAGGGTATTTTAGGTAGATTGAGTGTCGCGAAGGGGCGAGTCAATCTAATACTTAATAGACGTTTTGTATAGAAGGAGAAGAAGAGAAGAAGAATGAATGATAAATAGTGAAATTCATTTCTCTAGCTTCAATTTCCGTAATCTTTTTTTTGGGATGGGAAGAGAGAGAGGAGTGATACGTGAAATGACTTGCGATAAGACACCACATAAAGGTGTGTTTATCTGACTTTTAAGTAAAGCATGTAATATGTTATGGCCGCCACAACACTGTATTTTAACAGACTAAAGAGAAAGCTTGTACCATCCGAAGTCATTAAAGAGTTGATGAAGAAGAACAATCTCTACCATAAAAGCCGCGGTAGAAAAAGGCTGACCTACTGATTTCGATTTACTAAATAGACAAAAAAAAATGTCAAGTATATATTTTTTTCTGATGTATCTATTTGTATTCTTATAAATGAAATACTGAAGGGGAAGAATTTTAAATTGCTCACAAATTTAACAAATGTATTGTGTTAGGTTAATTCAAAACCTTAACCTATTGCTATTGAGAAGTCTATCATGTTATTTTTTTCCGATGGCTAAGTCATTCGCTGCAATGCATATAAAATATTCATTTGATTATGAAATAGTACGCTTAAGCAAAACAAAATTGTAAAACCTGAATGAGAAGTCTAACTTAAAAGAAATTAGGGTAATTATGTAGTTATGGTGACTTAAGTATTATATTAAAACTAGAAACATTTAATTTACAAAAAAAGTATCAATTATTTCTTTTTAAAGATTGACGTACATATTGTTTATATTTTAAAGAAAAATTAAAAAATAACGCTCCGAAAATTTTAAACGGCTAATTTTATCGTTTTTATAGGGATAACACTATCGATGTCTTTTTCGATTGAAATATCGATTTCATTATTTTTTCGATAATCGATAATTTTTACTATTATCAACGATTCAATTGTATTGAAAAAAAATGTACGTAACTAAACAAAAAGAAAATTAATAATTTTGCCAAACGAATATTTTTACATACGATAGATTAAAAAAATATTTATAATGGTAAGATTTTATATATATATATATATATATATATATATATATATATATATATATATATATATATATATATATATATATATATATATATATATATATATATATATATATATATATATATATATATATATAGCCTATATTTACAGCATTGACGATTCAGGTTAGGTTTAAGCCTACGACGACACCATAGTTCTGCGAGGTTATAAGATTTAAGTAACATACAAATTAAATCTGCATATACTTAACAAACTATAACCTGAACTAGTAGGGTTCTAAACTGAGACCTAACCTATATGGATTGTCGTGCCATATGCCTAAACCTAACTCTAGATGGAACAACGCCGTAAAGTAGATATAATCTTGATGGTTTAACTTTATTTCATATATATATATATATATATATATATATATATATATATATATATATATATATGGAGAGTATATATATATATATATATATATATATATATATATATATATATATATGCAGGAGTGGCTGGCCAGACTTTAGTGTCCATTTTTGAATCGTTGTGAAGAAATGAAAAAAAATTTTACTTTTTTTTATTTTTTATATCTCAAAACTACGATAGGTAGAAGAAACTAATAACATATATGGAATCAGCGTAAAATTCTTTTTAGGGGGGGGGGCTCGAGCCGACGGTGGGACAGAGGGGGGGACGTTTTCCATACCCCGTAGGGGAGGGGCGGAGGAACCCCCGCGACACCCAAATACCGAAGCATGGGGGTTCCTGGAGACCTCCCGGAGGGGAAGGTCCCACCCTGTCACCGTCCCCCCCAGGAAGCCGAGAGACCCCGACTCTTGCAGTATCTTTGCGGTTTACCCCTGGGGTATTCTTTTATTAAAAAAAAAAACTTTTTAATACATATTTTATATTTATTCTAAATATATTAGTTTTCTTGTACCCATCGTAGTTTTGGGATATAAAAAAAAATAGATAAAAAATAAAAAAAAAATTTCATTTTCCATACAAATTTCATATGCTGATTCCATATATGTTATCAGTTTTCTTGTACGTATCTTAGTTTTCGAGATTTCATGTTTCACCTATATATATATATATATATATATAGTATTTTTTTCTATTTTTTTATCTATTTATATATATATATATATATATATATATATATATATATATATACATAAATATATATATATATATATAGAAGAGAGTATATATATATATATATATATATATATAGTATTGTAAAACCTGCAATTTTGTATTGAAAAAACAAATTTGATTGTTATTGCAATTTTAAAGTATTTTCACCCTGCTGGGAATCCTTTTAACCTGACCCTAAGCAGATAACGCATATGTGTTTGACCACCACGCCACGATGAGCTAAAACAACACACATACTTCCTATGGTCCAAATAGGGGGGGCAAGCCGCGCCTTCCCGCTCACACACCTCTCGGGGCAAAGTTATTTTACATTGCTGTAAATTGTTTGGGTAATCAAGATGTGTACATAAAATAAATAACTAGCAATCAAATTTGCATTTGTATTTACAAATTTGATTGCAGGTTTTTGCAATTTTTATGTATATCTTTGACCCCCGATTTTATGTTGTATTGTAGTAATTCACCCTGTCCGGTACCATGTTTATCTCCTCCCGAGGCAGTGTGAGCGGGAAGAACCCGGCATGCCTCTATTTGGACCATAGGAGGTATTGTCGTGCTCTTCTTTTAGCTCATCGTGGCGTGGTGGTCAAACTCATAAGCGTTTATCTTCTAGGGTCCAGGTTGGATTCCTAGCAGGGTGAAAATACTTTAGGGTGTGTTTTTCATTATATATAGGAGAAAGAGAGAGTATAAGAGTATATATATATATATATATATATATATATATATATATATATATATATATATATATATATATATATATATATATATATATATATATATATATCGTAGTTAGGATTTTTTTTATTGTATCTTAAAAAAAATTTCTTGCCAAATTTTTTTTTTTTTAATTGTATAAACTTTGTATATAAAATCGAATTTTGTATATAAAATCGAATCGTTGATAGCCGTGGAAATGTCAATTATCAAAAAATAATGTTATCGATGTATCGATAATCTGAAACACATTTCGACATAGTTTCTTCATGCCTACACAAAGAAAGTCAAAAAAGTTTTCTCAACTTTATTTTTAAATTTTTATTGCAAATATGTACTTAAATGTGCGAAAATCATTAAATAAAATTTCAAATAATTTTTTTTTATACTATTTTTATAAATTAAATGTTTCTAGTTTTAATACAGTACTTACATTATTTGCAGTCACCGTAACTACATAATTACCAAAATCAATTTGAAAGAACAAAAACTTTATAGATTGTAATGATTTTTATTTTGGGACATACTATAATGGCACTCAATACATATATGTTTTTTAAGACTTTCTGTATGAACGAAAGTCTTAAGCTAAACAATCTGAAAGATAATACAAAAATTTCTCAATTTCAGATATGAGTAAGCAGCATTGTTGTCCAATCTGCAAGTCCGAGTATAAATCAAAGAAAAATACTCCGCAAATCCTTCGATGTGGACACACATTTTGTCTAGCCTGCATTTCTGGATTCGTTGCAAAAATTCGAAAATGTTTTACATGCCATAAAACACTTGAATATTCACCGAATGCTCTTCCTACCAATCGTGCAGTTCTTGCAGCAGAAAGCGTTTTTGATAATGTGAGATTTGAAAATGGTAGAGTGAGAATGCACATCGAAGAAGAAAAGCAACATATCAGCAAGAGACTAGAAAAAATGACTCAGTTAAGTGAGAGTTTAACTACTTACGAACACATATACGACAGATTAGACTACTCCAGGACACCCAATCCTTTGGGATTAAGAAAAGGGTTTCAAGGGATTAAATCTAGTCTTGAGAATCTCCACATAATGCGTTATTCTTGCCTTAAACCGAAAATAACTCCTGATATCGTCCTTAGCAAATTCTCCTCAAAAGAAGATTTCTTCCGCCATGTAATTTTGATATAAATATATATATATATATATATATATATATATAGAGAAATATATATATATATATATATATATATATATATATATATATATATATATATATATATATATATATATATATATATATATATATATATATATATATATATATATATATATATATATATATATATATATATATATATATATATATATATATATATATATATATATAAACAAAGGTGTGGGTAATTGTTAAGAAAGTTAACGTCGTTAATTTTAATCGTTAATAAAACTTTAGCGTTAATCATTAAAGCGTTTATCGGTAAAGAATGTAAAGAAGTTAACGTTAATCGTTAACGTTAACTGTCTTCAAAATATGTAGGAATAGTAATAATTATTGTTAATTTTCTTTTATTATAATATCCTAACAATATTAATAATGATATTGCCTATCAGACAAATTATTTAGGCTTTGACCTATAGCAGATACTTTTGCCGCTTACAAAGAATACTTATAAAGCGTAAACACCTTAATTAATACTCACAATACCGGGTGTCCGTAAAGGATTGTCCAGTTTCAATGCTTTATTATAATAGCATAATATACAATATCCAAAGCATATCATACAAAGTGAAGAGTAGGTTGTATAGTTTCGAATATGTATTACGCCAGAACGAGTTCCTGATAGGTCGACATACATGTGCGCTTTCAGATGTCTTCTAGTGCGCGGCGTCACATACCGACAATGTCGAGTCCTGGAGCGTAAAGCTTTCTGTGTTCCACAATTTGCTGTGTGAATCTGTAATTACGGTTCAACGCGTGTATTGCGGTTCCAATGTGATCCTCCATGGGGCGCATTCACCGATGGTAGCAGGCAGTAACCAATGGATATCTTTGTAAAGGCAAAAGTACATGACGGCCCAAAGTGACTGTACATAATGTGGACTACTGTATCAGGGCCTCGTTCTTCATAGTCCTAAGAAATCCGGAGAGCAAGTCACGAACCGCAGGTGCAAAAACGACGGTGTGGAAGGTGTTATGAAAACTTTTCACATGCGTGCATACCGGTTGCAGTCGGTACATGCTTTAAAGCCCGACGACTATGCTCTACGGTTTACCTTTGCCTGTGCAGTGTTAGGTCGAGACGATGACCTAGATCGTGTAGGATTTAGCGATGAGTCCACCTTTTCATCTCAGGGGTAAGGTGAATCCCCATAATGTTCGTATCTGAGGTCTGAAAATCCGCATGAACTTGTGTGAACACGAACGTGATTCCCAAAGGTTAACTTTTTCTGCGCCATATCCCGACACCCCAGGTCTACGGACCTTCTTTCTTTTTCGCAGAAGCAACAGGGGTCGCCTATCTTGATGTTACAACAATGGCTCTTTCCATAACATTAGATGATGAAGCGGTAAACTTTATATGACAGCAAGATGGAGCCCCTCCACATTGAACCCATAGTGCGAGCGTGGTTGAACGACGTACTCCCAGATCGTTGATTGGTTGTAATGGTCCAGACGACAGAGATCTATATATTTGGGCCCCTCCGGTCCCCGGCCTTAACGCCATGCGATTTCTTCCTATGCTGCTGCAACGATATGCCAGAGTTGAAACGCAGAATTGAACACGCCGTTAAGTCCATTACGCCGGATCTGTTAACCAATGCTTGGGAGGAATTGGATTATCGGGTGTGCCCCTATAACGAAGCGAGCACATATTGAACATATGTAGGAAAACTTTGTAATTGATTTTTTTAGTGTAAGATATGCTGTTGATATTGTATATTACGCTGTTATAATAAAGAAAAACTGGGACATTCTTTACGGACACCCGAGTAGTATATTATTGTAAAAAATAATAGGATATGCCAACTTAGAATTTTAATACAAATATGTATATTTTTTATAAATTACAACGCTTATGAGGCCTATAGTTCTTATATTTTTCAATTAGTCGTAAAAGAAGCATGTTCAAGTAACTAACGAAAGAAGTTAATGACTCATTGAACGGGCAACAGTCAATTTCTTTTGGAACATCACAATCAATAAGAAATGAGAATACATAAAGAAAAACGTAAAACATTTTTAAACGGGATAATAACCGTGTAAGAATAAACATATTTTGAGCCATTGAGATGAGCGTTTAGGAAATTTTGGAAAAAAAAGTTTGCTATCGAAATCGAATCTAATACAATTTAAAATCTGATAAGAAAATAATTTATAAACTCGTAACCAAAGTAACGGTTAACGGATGTAGAAATTTTTTAACTCAGCAATCGTTACTTCTTTTCAAATTAACGAAAGCGTTAAAGTTAACGAAAAAAATTAACGAGTTAATTAACGGATTTAACGCGTTAATGCGTTATTGCTCAATTTTTGTATATATATATATATATATATATATATATATAGAGCAAAGTAGAGTGGGAGAGAAAGAGTATATATATAGATGTCTGCGTATATTTAGACGTGAGTATTTCTATCTATATATATATATATATATATATATATATATATATATATATATATATATATATATATATATATATATATATATATATATATATATATATATATATATATATATATATATATATATATATATATTTTGAGTACTTTTGCTGAATTTCAACTTTATTCATTTAAACAATTACAGATTATGGTAGAGCTTTACAGGAAAAAGAGCATCTATGCTTGTAAATCGGAATGGAACCAGACGGATATCTATTGGGGAAAGCTGAGTTACCGGACAAGACAGTTGTGTATTCATTCTTTTACAAAAGAACGACCTCCAAGTTCCTCTCTTATTGTAGCGGTTAGTTGGTGGTATTGGTTTTTGTATAATTTTAATAGTAAATTGGGAAAAGAAAGGTTTACTGTATGCAAAATTATCAATTTCCCGCCTTCCCGGTAACATTTCCTCTGCAGTTTATTCATATATAACATACCTTCATTACATGAAGTTGATAATACACAAACTTTACCTACGTTAGCTCAGTTTCTGTGTAGATTTTTTTTAATTTAATTTTTCACATAAAACAATGTTATGATGCTAAAGCCCATTTCTGTACTACTGTAAAACTTGGGGAAATATTAAGATATATGAAGCTAAAATATTTTTCGATTTATGAAATTAAATTTTTATTCTTTCAATTTTTACGTTTTTTAATTTTATTTCTAGTTTAGAGACTTGGCAAAATGTATGAACCTTCATAACTTTCGTACGTTTATCGACATCGCTGCAGATCATATAGTTTTTCAAATCATAAGTTCATCCATGATGAGTTGGAGTTTCGTTCATTCCTGCACAGGCGAAGAAGGAGTATCGTTTAAAGGATCCACAGTTAAAATAGAACTCTTTACCCGTCGTGGTAACAAATTTACAGATGTTAGTATAATTGACAAACATCCCCTTACCTTTGGGTACGAAAATTACAGATTTCTTAGTCAACTTCCATGGATACCAGATGAGCCACTTTACGACAAGTTGCACGTTTCCATGAGTGGAGGTTTCTGTAGGATAAGAAAATATCATACTTTACCTAATAAAGTGTCAATATGGGACGTGGTTCCTATAGCTTCTGCGATGTCCATTGGGCATTTATTCTCGTCTGATGGAACAAGTAAGGAGGGACATTCAGATGACTATATTGTAACAAAAGCCTCTGTCAAAGATTGTGGTATATTAATTTTGCCACTTGCCAAGAAGTAAAATACCTGATTCTAAACTTAGTTGTTAAAATGTAACTTGTTAATATTAATTTATAACTACTACTGTTACTTAAACTATTACGATGCAAACTATTACTAAAAATATTTTAAAAAGATTTTTCAAGTTTTGTATTACCTATTGAATGTTTAGCATTTACGAACTTATGAGTGGGCTTAAAGAATTTATATTTAATTACAAATTCAGATATAAACTTTAATTAAAATATGGTAGTTTATTAATATTTAATTAATATTGATTTAATTAATATAAGCACATTTATAATTTAACTATATATATAAAATTGTGCCCTAAAAAATCCAAGCTATGTTCTATAATGAATTTCTTGTTTAGTTTATTAAAATTTTGCAAATAGTTTTTAAGTTTTTTTTTCTGTTATTTGAAAAAATGAAATGAAAAATCGGTATACTAATTTTGAACCAGGAACTTTTCGGAACTGCAATTTGATAATTGCTCCATTAATACAAACTAATGTATGAATATATTTATTAAAAATTTAAATTGCTCCTGTACCGACAATAAGTTTGTGTAGTAAACAGAGCATTTAATAGAACCAGTATTTTAGACGAAAGACCTTTGTTCTATGTCACGTTGCTGTTGACTAAAGCGATAGAAAGATGGAAGTGAATTTTCAATAGCAGGATTTTCTTTAATTTTTTGTAAGGAAAGAATTCTTATTCTTACTAGTAAGTATATATAAATTAATCTTGAGTATTTGGATGAATAATTGATGCAGGATGTTTTGATATTTGCACATCACACACATAATTAGATTGTCTGGCAAGAATTTGCAAAGTTTTGAGTCTATTTATTTAGTACTTCTGGAACTAAAAGAAGTACATAGATTAAAGCTGTATATAGTGGACATTCATTTTCCAAGAAGTGTTTTCACCAATAAATATATTTTCATATAAATTTTATTTTGACCAGACTTATTTGGCAAGAGTATTAAGTATATTCCTGCATTCTCTATAAGTTTGTTATAAATAGCTTATACATTGGTGTTAGAAATCTCTAAATATTATTCCATAATTTTCTTAACTTACTATAAACCTATATACTATATAACGGAACATTTAATCATGTAATGTCACCAGTTCCATGGACATATCGCGAATTGTAAACTTTTACCAATCTGCTGTTTCAATACCTAGAGCAAAATTTGAAAATATTCTCAGCGACGACTGTTACATTTGTGGAAAAGTACGATTCTCTTTTATTCAATAATTGCTACAATTCTTCCAAGTCATTGAGGATTCTTTTCGAAATAAGTTCATCTTATCTTTCAGCAACAATAAAATTAGTATGAGGAAAATTAAAATGAGAAAATGAAGTATTTGCACTGCAGACATTGTGAAAAAACATTTCTCGAAAAATAATTAGTCTACGGAGTGCTTTCCTAATTTTTTACGTACCAGAAGAACCAAATATTTAGGCTTGATCTTTGCATTTTTCAACAGATTTCGAATCTATTTGATGTGTAAATTTAAAAATAAGAGAAAATAATATCAATATTTATAGTTATTGGTACCATGTTTAAATTTATTAATTAACATTAAATAAAAAATTTCCTTAATGAAGCAATTTTTTTTGCGACTAATTTTTTTTCATGTAACAAATTTCTCCAATTTAATGAGTTGTGAAAATTGCAAACTCAAACCTAGAGCTGTATGTTCAAATTCCTCTCAGAAATGGTGGACGGAAAAAAAAACGAAAAAAAAAAAAAACGTAATACGATGATTTATTAACATTTAAAAGGATATTTGTACATTGTGGAGCACCCAAGAAAATGAGTCATTTAAAAATTCAATTCGCAGAAGTCCTTCAATTTTTTTTTTTTTTTTTTTGAGAGCATACCTAGTTTCCAAAAAATGTTTCATTAAACAATGTCTATCACGAACTATGTGTGTAGCAGAAATGAATTCCTCAAAACTTCTATTTATAAATAATAAGCCAGTCATTAGAGGGACAGAAATGGTCAGGATAGTTACAACTTGGCAAGCATTGGTGCTACAGATATATTTCATGGCTGAAAATTTACAGAATTCCAAAGTTTGTATTAAGATATTTTATTTCGCTCATTTGCTGCAAGAACGACATACCTTAAAAGTGCATTTTTTTTTATTACTACAGAGAGGTAGATAATGATGTGTACTTTTACTGCAAAAGTATCATATTCTATCATATCTTTTTGTTATGAATTTCTTATACTATGCATTATAATTTAAAACTTCAAATGCTATTCCAGAAGAAAATTCAATTTTTGGGTTACGCCGTTCTTGCAGCAAAATGAGCGATTTTTGAAAGAAAAAGAAAGTGGCCTAATTATTTTATGGGGTACCAACAGTGTTGAAAGTGACAAAAATCACTTGTGCATAATATCTAGAAAATGAATTTGCAAGTAAGCTCTCATATGATAATCGAAAGCAAATCTAAAAAAAAAAAGAGTATTTTGTAAAATGTACCTCAGGTAATACGTATTTTCGTAGGCTTGTGTTGACTAAATTATCCTAACTGCAGTTATTGCTATGCCATATTTAATCATTCTTTGATACCTGCATATATAACCTTTCCCTAATTTTCATATTCAAATGATTAAAAAACAATGAGGCATAATATGAAATTTTTATTCACACGAATTTTGAAGTGCGAGATAACCCACCCTGTACAATAATGGAAACTACCTCGATTAAAGGGAATCACAATGATTAGGGTGGAGGGAAACTTCTTTTTAAATCTGAAAAAAGTATAGGTTTGCCCATCTGACAAATGCTACAAATGTGGGAAAATTTAAGTTTTGCGTAGTTACCACCAGTTTTGAGTCGGAAACCATTTCAAACGTGTCATATCAAAGGCAGAAATGGTTAGGATAGTTACAAATAAGCAAACATTGGTGCTAGAGACCTAATTCACGGTTCAAAATTTGCAAAATTCCTGTTTCTATACATGTTAAGAGGAACTTATATTTGTGCAAGAAAATAAATCGCTGGCTAATAAACATTTTATGAAGTAATAGCAGTGTTAAAAGTTACAAATATAACTATCAGTTGTCAATTATTTCTGCTCAGTGATCATACGTTACACATTTAACCACCTAATATTTTGTGAGTAATATTTCTTTAGTGCCTTATTTACTTTTTTTTTAATTAGATGTAAAAAAAGGTAGTTGCTCATTTGATTTTGTTTTAATAAGAACTATTCCCAATAGGCCTAAAATCTAGCTTTGCCAGATGACCATTCACTTGCAAGGAGCTCATTCGATCTTTAAAATCTTTGTCTAGCCACCCTTTCATTGACCAATGATTATGTAAGTTGCATTTTATCATCAAATCTTTTCATAAATTTGAGAGACAATCTACTAACGAATCAGATAATCTCTTCTTTTAAATCTAACAACTTGTGCCAACGCCTCTATTGCCAGCTTAACAAGACTGGTTGTGACATGGATAGTTGAGCAATTAAAGGTTTCTTTCGACATTGCTCAGTATCGAAATCTGATAAACTCAAAATGGCTGGGGATTGTTGATCATAAGAATATATGTCGACTAGCTAGTTTATGACTTTGCTTTCAGGGTTAATGCTGGTATCTGAAATCACATTACAAAAAATATTCAATATCAGTCCAAAAGAATCTTAAAGTCATGACTGTTAAAAAATCCACCTTTAAAATTTCCATTTGAAATATTAAATGATGGCAGTTTCACTAGTAATCAGATGTATTTTGCTCAGGGTCAATCTTCGTATCTCACCATTGCTCTCTCCCAGCATTACAGTCGATAAATTTTCTCAGTGTGAAAAAAGATTTCGTTGCATTACTTTTAAGGCTATTTGCTGCACAATGCACAACTTTAACTGGAAACCAAGTTGAAAAGTTTCTAGATTCATAAATTAACTATCAGTTGACTTTCTTTTCAAAAAAATAAAAAAAGTGACAAAATACACTTGAAGATAACTGCACCAAAGACTAATTTGGAAGTTGACTTATCAAATGACATAGTACAGAAAGATTCGGCACTCAAGAATTAACCACCATAAATACACATTAAGATCAATTTCAAGATATTACAGATCATTGCCAACTGTTCCCAAAATTATTGCCAAACATATTCTATTGGAATAGGGTTTATCTGTGCTAAAGTCATCAAAAACAGATTGTGTTGACTCCGGGAAATGGGCGTTATGTATTCGTTTGAATGCGAGTAGCCACTTCAAAAAAAATGATTATTTATCTTCACTCAAACTTTCCCAAGTAAACCATACAAACGTATACGGTTCTAACTAGTCGCAAAAATGGTAGTTAGTATGTAGGAGACAAATAACCAAATGAAGTGGCTTATTAATTAAGCATCTTTCCTAAGTCTCGAATACAACTATTGTACTTAACAGTCATAACTGATTATCATTAGCAACAATAATTGTTATATTTTCTTGTAATTCAGTGATATAGAAGGAATTAAATTTCTTTAGCCATGGTTCTCTTTTACGACCAGCAGGGGAAAAGTGGGATGAAATAGTATTGGCCGGATTCTCCAACTATAGTATAATGTTCTTCAAGTTTCACTTATCATTAAAGCTTATAATTTGATTCCTGAGGCATTGTTTATGTCGCGTCTCTGCGTTCAGTTCATCAAAGTATTGTGCATCGACGTCTTTAAAGTTCTCCTGCTCTTCCTCCCCGATTTCATTACGATATCTCTCTCTCCTTTTGCAGCTTTCGTACGATCGGTGATAAAGTTTCATAGTCATCAAATATCACACCAACACCTTGTAACTAACTGTTATAGAAGGAATTAAACTTCTTTAACCATGGTTCTCTTTTTACTGCCAGCAGGGAAAAAGTGGATGAAATAGCATTGACATTCTTATCCAACTATAGTGTAATGTTCAAGTTTCACTTATCATTAAAGCTTATAATATGGTTCCGGAGGCATTGTTCGTGTCGTGTCTCTGCTTTCAGTTCATCAAAAGTTTCATAGTCATTAATTATCAGACCAACACCTTGTAGCTAACTTTTGACAATTGCAACTGCTTTCCTGTCTGATATCACTCACACATCCTGACAAGATTAGTCCACCGCGCGATTCTATTCAAAAAGGTTGCATTTGGCTTGGTACAAATTTAGAGGCAAAAGAAAATTATTTGGTCGTTAATTTAGGAAACCTCACAATCGACTTAGATGTTACTTCCCTTCTAACAGCAGTAGACTGTACATTTAATTCAAAATAAAAGTGGGTAGAGTTTCGAATAAACATCTTGTGAGATGAAGTAAAATGAAACAACAGAATTCAAACATTTTTCAACACATTGACCTTTTTTATCATAATAGCTGGAATAATTATAATCAGAGATTCTCAAATGTCTTCTTTCTCCAGATGCTTTCTGTCACCATCAGCACGAAAACAAATACCGATCGACGTCACAAATTCAGATTATTTTGTCAGAAATAAGTATCCACGTTTCCTAACACCAATGCTTGTAACTTGGTGAATATTTCGCACTGACAAAGTATATAGATATTGCATCAAACTCGTATTTCGTAAACCTCCTTGGCAATTTTGTTCGCGATGTGTCTATCGTTCAAAAGTTTTTGATATGAAGTGCCCTCTCCATTTCTCGTTGCTTCTTGGCAATAATCCAAGTGGTAAGTTTTCCCGACTACTAAATAAGTGTCCACAATAAAGAAAACCTTGGTTGTTGAACTGCCTAAAGTTTACATTTTTAGTTAGATAATAGAGGCAATGGCCTTAAAATATTAGAATCTGCATGGTAAAGTTATCTCATTTTCTATAGCTGTAAAATACGAAATTTATTTTGAAACGAGATTTTTATTTCCCTTAGGCTCAATCACTAAGAGGGAAATGGGTTCGTCCAGACCGAACTTAAAGTAGGCCGAGGATTGTGAGAGAGCGCAGTAAAACGTATTTAAAATGGCCGGAAGAAAATGATTGTCGTTATACAAAGCGTAGTGGCCTGTTACCGGCTCGGTATGGCCGCTAGATTTAAAATACAATGTATTAAATTAATAGACGTGCCATTACTCACAATCAGCAATCGACTTTATGTCTAGTCTGGACGTGACCTAAAGGAAAATTAATGATTCAGAAAAAAATATAAATCTTATCATACATTAATCATCCCTCAAAATATGCCCCGCAAAATTATTCCCCCCCTCCCCGAAATTTAATGACAAAGTTCTTAAACAAAGAAGCTCTTAAAAGAAATAAAGAAATCTGATTTATTTTTAAATTCCGGACCATGTCTTTGGCAGGAGTGGTTGCAGAGTTATTGCCATTCTGGCCGTTTGAAAGCCCTTTAAAGAAAATTTGCAGCGGTTTCCAGCCCAAAAAATATAGAAACCACCTAGAACCAAATTCTTTCTCAGTTTTAACATGCCAAGGAATGAGAGCTACACTTTTATATTTCAACTTTCACTCCACCCTATTACCCAGACGTCGATGGTGGAGGGGATGAGCTCACTGGGTGGCCCCATTTTCAAGCACTCAAAACCCTCCGCTCTTTGGATCTCATGGTCCTTGAGAGGGCAGCAAGGCTCTTAAGACCTTGTTTGATGTTGTCCAATCTTCACTGGTTGGGAAGAGATCACCATAACAGTTCAAACTTCAGAGCCTCAAATATGAAGGTCCTCCACTGGCTGAATCCCAGGGAGGGAGGTTACAGGGTTCAGGGTTGAATCCTTAGTCTAAAATAAAATGAAATAACTTAAATTTGTCTCGAGAAATCAATCTTCTAAAGAAGTATCGAGGCGATTTAAATAAAACTATACTGATACAATCAAACAATCAGTTTTAGATTTTGTTATTCGTGAGATAGCAATGTTTTTTATTTCCGAGAAACTTCAATTCAGCCAATCTCCTTCCCTCCTTTGCAGACAACATTCAATTATACGTTCAATTCAAATATTTTTAAAGTAACCGTTTTGTTGACGGTTTATCTAATTCGTAAGTGATAGCGTACTTGCTACATATGCAAATTTTTTCAAACAGTAAACTATTTCAAAATTAAAGACGCTAAATTTCTCGAAGTGACAAGATTTTCAACTTTTTTTTATGTTAGGATTATCATACCAAATTTTTTCGAAATAAGTTTCAACTTTTTTTTAGTTAATTATATACCCAAATCATTATTGAAAACTGGAAATGATATGCTTAATATATATATACATACATATTATATATATATATATATATATATATATATATATATATATATATATATATATATATATTTTCTCATCAAATTGTGAGCATGTTTATATATTTATTTATATATATATATATATATATATATATATATATATATATATATATATATATATATATATATATATATATATATATATATATATATATATATATATATATTTTATTTATATTCAGGGGTTACCTTTTTGATTGTGTGTATATTTTTTTTTTTTTTCAATGTTAGTATTGCAATTTCCGGGCCCTTTAACTTAACCCAGCCCTGGGGTTGCAGCCCCACTATCCCCCTCTCGTCAGCACTGCTGATATTATGAATTCTACGGTCATTGCATAAGGAAAGCAAGCGAAAAAGTTTTCAAAGCTAACTCATTTACAAGGTTTGAACATAAGAGTGCTAGTAGGTACGATTATAACTTTTAGATCTGTAGTTTAAAAGCTAGTAAAATTAAAAAAGGCTACCCAGACAGCATGTACACTTGAATCAAGTTTGATTAGCTTTGATTTTAAATTGCCCGGACAAACTTGCGAAAAATGACTTGTTACAAACTTGCAGCAAAGCTTTTATATTTGTACAAGCCACTTTTATAACTGATTTTAAATTTGCATGGGCAAGCTAGCTAAAAATACTCTTGTAAATTAAACCTAAGCAAGCCTTAAAACATGCGAGGCAATCCTCTAGCTACAACATCACATATACATACATATTAATACATATATATATATACATACATATTATTATTATTATATATTACATATATATATACATATACACATATATATATATATATATATATACATATTGTTATATATAAATATTATTTCATGTATACATATACAAGCATATACATATACATGTTAACTTATATAAATTAAAAACTTCATTTAAAATGATTAATATATCAATAAAATAATAATAATTTTTCCTTTATTATTTTTACTTACTCAATTATTATTATTATTATTATTATTATTATTATTATTATTATTATTATTATTATTATTATTATTATTATTATTACACTCTTTTCAGTATTATTATTTTATATATATATATATATATAATATATATATATATATATATATATATATATATAGCATATATATATATATATATATATATATATATATATATATATATATATATATATATATATATATATATATATATACACTAAGTACAATAATTTTATAAATAAATAAATTTGAAAACAATAAAATAATGAGTATATTTTAAATATAATTAATAAGCCAGGTAGTGTGGACATAAAGTAGGAGTTTGTGGAAGAATTGAATTAGTAGTGGTTGGAAAGCCCATGGAGAGAAGGCAGTAGATGTTATGGTGGTGGACACATGGACAAAGAATAATGAAAGAAGAAGAAGGAATGGAATAAAAACTTGCTATGTCTGAACTAGCATGTTTGATACCTAATATAAATCACTTTGGCGGAAACTCCTTGGCAAGCTTTTAGCAAGCTTGCAAGCTTGACGTTGCAAACTTTTCATATTTGAAACAAATTAAAAATGCTATCTGGGATGTCGAATCAAGTGTCAGGTCCTGAAGTAAAAATAAGCTGCAATGGATTAGAACTCAATAACACCACCCTTTCTGAAATTGTGTATACATTTACAACCAAAAATTTATTATATTTGTCATTTTAATTTATCAATTCCTAAGCTGCTCGTTTACTCAAATTTCAGAAAATCTAAAATTTGTCATCGAGAATTAAAAGGAAGCAGCTAAAAGTAGAGATCAGGGAGTCAGTGGCCGAGTTTCAACTTGCATCAATCTTTCAATACCATTAACAAAGGCAATGATATTGAAAATTAATTGCATTTTCATATCTAAATTCACACTCACTAAAAAAACTGCAAGATTCCAAATTTAAATCTTGGTATACCAAGTTAACTAAGGGATTTAAAATCATATACGAGCTTGTAATAGTTTGATCATAAACTTTAAATTGAAAAGCAATTACGTACTGAAAATGAAACTAATGCCAAATTATATTAATTTCGTACCCATTGACGAATTTGTGCTGCATTGGAATGTGCAATTTTATTGTAAATGATTTGAAAATTACTAGTGTCCTGTAGTTAATTTGAGACAAATCCGTTTCATTATCAGATATAGTAATTGAAATGGCAACATTTAATTTATTTTTATTATTGTTATAATGGTTATAATTATAAATTTGCTTTAATAACTTATTAAAAAGTATTCAAAATAGAAATAAACTAAACATCTTTTAGGCAAAATTTGTAAGGCGCTTTTTATATACAAATTTTCAAATAAACAATTTTGGAGCATATTAAATTAAATACATTAGTCATTTAAAAGAGCTAATTTAAATTGATGGCACAGGGTCTTTTTGTCGATTGACTGACTGATAGGTAACAATAATAAGACACCACTATCCTCTACACGAGCCACATTTTCAGACCAGTTGTAAAAAACTTTTTTCTTGGATTCAGTAGAAGCAACAACAACTTCATCAGGTACGGTTTCCAACGAACTTAGATAATTGGGATTCTTTACGATTTCACATCTTCCTTTACACATTTTAACCTGTAAAACTTCCTTGAAAGGTTCCTTAGTTTCCGATGGAAGTGAGCTAAGAAATCCGTAGTCTTCTTCATCATGAACATTTATTTCTTCAATGCCTATTTCTATCACTCCGTGATTCAGATGGGGAAATTTCTTTATTTTCGAATTCAATCCAGTTAAAGATTTTCCTTCTTCACCGGTACAGAGTTTGATAAATTTCTGAGTCTCTTCGCATGAGGTTAGCATATTACAAACTAATTGGTCTCCACAGATGTCGATAAATGTCTGGAAGTTATCAATGGACATGCATTTCTTCAAGTCTCTAAACTGAAAATATAAAAGATCAATAACAGGAATTGTGGTGGCTAATGCTGGATAAGAAATTATATGAATGAATAGATTATATGAATCGGTAGAGCGAGAGTCTCATTGCATAGGACAGTGGTCTCCAAATCGCGTACCCCTAAGACGAAAATAATTCTAAGTTGTACCCCTATAGGCCTGTAATATATATATATATATATATATATATATATATATATATATATATATATATATATATATATATAGAGAGATAGAGATATATATATATATATATATATATATATATATATATATATATATATATATATATATATATATATATATACACATAAATATATATTATAATATATATATATATATATATATATATATATATATATATATATATATATATATATATATATATATATATATATTATATATATATATATATTAGTTAAAGAAGATATATATTTATATGTATGCATATATGTGTGTATATTATATTATATATATATATATATATATATATATATATATATATATATATATATATACATATATATATATATATATAATATTATATATATATATATATATATATATATATATATATATATATATATATATAATATATATATATATATATTATATTATATATATATATATATATATATATATATATATATATTATATATATATATATATATATATATATATATATATATATATATATATATATATATATATATATATATATATATATATAAACTCAAGCGGACAAATTTAATGCATCACCCGTAAATATAATGTAAACTCTTTCATTTTTGGAAATGTAGAGCTAGGGTTTGGTTTTATTTGGGTCATACCTAACTTCGGAGTGTATACCGTATGTAACTACACCGTGTATGGAACTAAATGGCATAATAAAGACAACCAACCAAATTACGAAATCCCGAAAGTACGTTCATAGGAGAACAAGATGGCAAGACACCAACCAACTAACGAAACAAACCCTATGCTGTAAGTCGTAGCTTGACAAAGACTGTCACAATGGAAAGACATCGTCAGAGAAGAGGAACGTGCCATAGGAGTTATCACACTGTCGGAAGCAGGCCATTCTCAGAGACAGGTGGCTCAGCAACTCGGGGTAAACCAATCGACGGTCAGTCGAATCCTTCGTCGGTTCAGGGAGACTGGCAGCAACCGTAGACGACATGGTCAGGGTCGCCCGAGGGCGACGTCCGAGAGAGATGACAGATTCCTCCGTCTGGCAGTGCTTCGTGATCGTTTCCAAACAAGCGTACAGCTACAACACAGGCTCCGTGAGGTCAGACATGTGCCCATTTCCGAGCGTACAGTGAGAAGACGACAGAATGAACGTGGAGTACGTATTACAAGGTCTGCCATCGGCCCTCTCCTGATCAGGGAGCATCGGGTTGCGATTTCATTTTTCACAAGCGTATGGAGATTGGACACTCACAGATGAGTCGAGGTTCACACTACATGGACCAGATGGACGTCGGCGAATTTGGAGACGTGCAGGTGAGCACTTTTCTGCTTGCAATATCTCCCCAAGGATTCCTTTTGGAGGTGACTCTGTGATGGTGTGGGCAGGCATTTGTTTGGGTGCTCGCACGGCATTGCATATCGTGAGCAGAGGAACGCTAACGGCTGAAAGGTATGCGGAAGACATCCTCCAAGAGTATATAGTGCCTTTCGCGTCCTTCATTGGCGTCCATTTTTTGTTACTCCATGACAACGCCACACAGCACACTGCACAGGTCGTCCAACGGTACCTACAACAGGTAGGGATCAGACTCCTGGCCATTTCTGCGAGGAGCCCGGACATGAATCCCATTGAACATGTTTGGGATTTGTTGGGTAGGCGTGTTCGAGCCCGTGAACATGCTCCGTCCACACTCAGGGAGCTTGCAAACGCTTTGACAACATCCCGCAGGAGACCATCTCCAAGATCATTTCATCAATGCCGAATCGCTTGGAGGAAGTTGGAAGGGCCAGAGGGGGTACAACCCATTATTAGACACCTTTATGCTGCATTTCACATTGTAATTTGTAGAATATTGTTGTTGATTAATAAAATCATCATATCCATATTTTTTTCGTTTTCTTTATTATGCCATTTAATTCCCTACACACTGTCGTTACATACGGTTTATACATTTATAACCCTGTGCAACACTCCCGAGTTAGGTATGAACCAAATAAAACCAAACCCTAGCCCTACATTTCCCAATATGAAAGAGTTTAAATTATATTTACGGGTGATGCATTAAATTTGTCCGCGAGTTTATATATATATATATATATATATATATATATATATTATATTTATATATATATATATAAATATATATATATTTTATATATATATATATATATATATATATATATATATATATATATATATATATATATATATATATATATATATATATATATATATAATAGAATATATATATATATATATATATATATATATATATATATATATATATATATATATATATATATATATATATATATATATATATATATATATATATATCGCACTCAATGCAAGATCATACACTCGCAAGTGATCGTGAGGCTACTTCTTTGGCGTACTCCCAAGTATCACTCTGCGTACCCCCCGGGGTACGCGTACCCCACTTTGGAGACCACTGGCATAGGACACGGGTTGGACCTCTCGTCCGGATCCTAGGTAGAAATTACCTATAGTAATTCCCTAGAATAGGGGCTTTGCCCGTGGGGTGTGAACTTTAATTTAGAAATAAAAAACTTGCCTTCAATAAGAAAACTTTTCTAAACGTCTTCTACGAAATTCTAAAAACAAAAAGAATTCCGAAATGGATAAAAAATCGTTTCTACTATATTAAAAAAAATTTTTTTTTTTTGTCTCACGAGAATTTGTGAGTAGTTAAGGTTTTCAAAACCCACGAGGAAAGGAAAGGTCACGAAAGTAACAAAATTAAATAAAAGACTAAATAATAAATAAATTTATCATTATATGAAGTTAGATTTTCAATTACATATAACAATATTATGTATGTGTATGAGTGTGCGTGAAGCACTTGCGTAATATATTTGGTGAATCAAATGGTACTTACTACAAAAAATTTTATATTATTTGGTGAATTATATGGTACTTACTATAAAAAATATTATATATTTGGTGAATCAAATGGAACTTACTATAAAAGATTTTAGTTATATGCATAGAGTATTTAAGCGGAAAATTACCTTCTATTAATTATAGATCACAATGGTATATTCAACTTACCGGTACAAACAGCGAAGGGTAAGGAGGTTGATCTGTAGTAAAGGCGTGAATTAATAATTTTCCTTCTTTGTAACCAAGTTTTCCCCAATAGATATTTCTGTTGTACCATTCTGACTGAAAAGCGTATACGTTCTTCTTCATGAAAATTTGAACCACAATCTGTAATGGTTTATGATTTACCGAATGCTAGCTACAATTCAATGTACTAAATATAAATATTTAAAGGTAAACATTGTATAAATTGCTTATTGCATAGATTAAATACTATTTATAAAAGCAAAACAATAAATAAATTTTTACTTCACATATGAACTCTTCCTTTGTTAACCACTTGCCAAGTGTGAAAGCGGGTTTTATTTCAGGTTTATAGCAAGAATACAACTCTAGCTCTATTCTTCTAGACTTTTTCTTCAGCTCCCTTTAATATTCTTTAAAAATTCTGGAATATTTTCTTCCTTAAAGATGATTTAAGGAGAAAAGAATTAAATCCCTCTAATTTTCGTCTATCATAGTCTCTTCAAGATTTTCTAGACACTTGACTTTTATGCTCGGCAGCGAGTTTCATAATAGTTTTCTTTTGCATTTCGAAAGACTGTGAATCCTTAACAGTCTCTATGTTAAGAAGAGCGTAATTTGTAGATAGATTACTCACTTGCTCGTCAACCGGCGTATTGCACGTTGGACACGTGAGCACAAATGCGACAAAGTCAGAAAGGCATAGTAAGCAAAATGTGTGTCCACATTTTAATACTTTAGGAATACGTTTTTCAGTTGAGTAATCTTCAACACACAATGGACATTGGTTTTTATTCATACCTGAAAAAGAAATACTGTATAGTTTTAAATGATATATATATATATATATATATATATATATATATATATATATATATATATATATATACATATATATATATATATATATATATATATATATATATATATATATATATATATATATATATATATACTATATACATTATATATATATATATATATATATATATATATATATATATATATATATATATATATATATATATATATATATATATATATATATATATATATATATATATATATATATATATATATATATATATGGTACAAGTTACTTAACGTCCACACGGTAATACTGTAAATTAGTAAATGTACTGTATGTAAGACTTTACTTTAGTGTATAAGGCATTTATTACAAAAAACAAATGATATTTTGTAATCAGTGAAGAATTTTAGTTCAGAAAATGTAATAAAAATAATAGAAAAGTCTTAAAATAAGATTTTCATATTTATAATAATTTGAATTTGACATAAAAGATAGTACACGTTTATTAGATCATATTGATCCAAGTAAAGGAGTCAAAGGAGATTTTTACTCTCCATTAGCGGGATTCGAAACTGGACTCCGCGTCGCTGAGTTAACAGTAACCAAGAGTTCTAACCACTAGACCATACACGTTCCCAAAAAGAACGCTTCAAGAATAGTTTTAAAGCTCCGGTTTTCTTATCCCATAATTGCTGAGTACTCAAAGGCTAGGCCTGATGGTATATATATGGTAGAATTCTGAAAGAGGGTAGTACCAGCATTGCAAATGCACCGTATTTGATTTTTAAGCAATCTATAACATTTGGTGAGGTACCAGATGACTTGAAAACAGCATATTTTGTGCCTATTTATAAGAAAGGTAGTAAGGAAGATTTGGGAAATTATAGGCCAGTTAGCTTAACATCTCTGGTCGTAATGGTTCTGGAAAAGTTATTGAAACTTCATATAGAGAAATATTTAGAAGATAACAAGGTATTGTATGACTCCCAGCACGGTTTCATAAAGGGTGGTGATGTCAGACAAACCTTTTAGAATTTATGGAATACATTACTGACTGCATTGACCGAGGAGATCCAGTTGATATTGTATATTTAGACTTTAGCAAAGCTTTTGATAAGGTTCCCACATAGGGCTGATGAAGTTATTGCAATGTGGTATAGGTGAGTGGTACATGGTTGGATTAAAGAGTGGTTGCGAAAAAAAACAGTGTGTACAACTAAATGGCAATAAATCATCATGGGAAATAGTGAAGAGTGGTGTCCCACAAGGTTCAGTGCTGGGGCCACTATTGTTCCTCATATATATAAATGATTTAGACCAGGGACTTAAATCGTATGATACCAAAGTGGCCACCACAGTTAGGAATAGTGAAGGATGTATAAAGATTCAAAATGATCTTTATAAACTTCTTGGGTGGGCAGATAAGTGGCAAATGAATTTTAATAGTAAAAGATGTAAGGTTCTTCACCTAGGTTACTCCAATAAAAGTTTTAACTATGAATGGGGATTGGCTTAAGTCTGTGGACCAAGAAAAAGATTTGGTGTGATTATAAGCAGTAATTTGAAAAAGCTAATCAGTGTTTGGAAGCTATAAATAAAGCTAATAAGATGCTGGGCTTAATAAATTGCAATGTTGTTTACAAGAGCAAGAAGTTTTAAGTAAACTGTATAATAGCTATGTCAGGCCAGTAATAGAGTATTGTGCACAAGTTTGGACCCCTTATTTAAAGAAAGACTTAGATATGCTAGGGAGAGTGCAGTGAATGTGTCTGGGTTTGATGGTGCAAGAGCTATGAGGAGAGGCTGAGTGTGGGAATGTTTTCTGTAGAAAGTCGATTTCAGAGGGGACATGATACAAGACTACAAAATATTTACA
>JABUQX010109457.1:37500-42500 GCA_015478945.1 Trachelipus rathkii
ATATCGAGTCATAGGTCAGACAAATGTTTCAGTTTTACGCTATATATATATATATATATATATATATATATAACATATATATATATATATATATATATATACTGTATATATATATATATATATATATATATATATATATATATATATATATATATATATATATATACAAACTTAAGCATTTTTATTATTCTTTGTTTATTTATTTCATTATTTATTAAACTTAAAGATTATTAATTAAGTTTCGACCTTCGATATATCAATAATATATAGATATATATATATATATATATATATATATATATATATATATATATATAAATATATATATATATATATATATATACTATATATATATATATCTTACTGCTGCTATACTATATATATATGTATATATATATATATACCTTATAAGTATAGTGGGCATAAAAATTGGCGAAGAAAAATATTATTGGAACATTAAAAATATATATATATATATTTGAAATATGATACGTCATACATTTTTGTGGTTTGTTCGGATAGGTCGACATAAGTTTTGTTCCGTATTTATTTTCAAATATGAATTTGAAAGATTTGTTCGAAATCTGTGAAAACGATTTTACAGTTTTAGCTCTATTGCAACATTTTGCATTAATACTAGATAAAAAGCTTTGTGAAAAGTGTGACAAACAGTGCGAAATTACTAAAAGAGGAGCAAAGTTTTATTTTTATTGTAATAGTAAGAATTGTGGGTCAAAGTATACAGTTTCTCCAAAAGATTATTTTTTTGCAAATATTAGAATATTATATAGTGATGCTCTATTAATTATGTATTTTTTGTACATAATGAAACAGTTAGCAGGGTAGTAACTTATTTAAATGTTAGTGATGCGCTTTTAATTATCTAGCTTAGGTCTACGTTTACGGCAATGATAATCCATCTAGGTTAGGTCTAAGTCCTACGGCAACGACGATCCGTCTAGATAGGTCGTACTGTACGGCTTTTTAAGTGTAGGTTATGATAAGGTTTGGTTAGGTACACTAGGTCTAGGTTTACGGCAACGACAATCAATCTAGGTTAGGTCTAGGTCCTACGGCAACGACGATCCGTCTAGATAGGTCGTACTGTACGGCTTTTAAGTTAAGGTTAGGATAAAGTTTCGTTAGGTACACACAGATTTCATTTTATATATATATATATATATATATATATATATATATATATATATATATATATATATATATATATATATATATATATATATATATATATATATTTTTTTTTTTTTTTTTTTTTTTATTCTCTATTATCGATATATCAAAATCGAAGGTCAGACAGAAACTTAAGTTTTACTAACTTTTTAAATATTAGTTATTTTTACTTAAAAACAAATTATCTAGGTTAGGTTTACGTGTTCGGCAACCACAATAAATCTAGGTTAGGTTTCCGTTTTGGGCAACGACGATAAATCTAGGTTAGGTCCTACTGTACGGCTTTTAAGTCTAGGTTAGGATAAAGTGTGGTTAGGTAGACAGATTTACTATATATATATATATATATATATATATATATATATATATATATACTATATATATATATATATATATATATATATACATATATATACTACTATATATATATATATATATATATATATTATAAGGTCGCGTCTTCGTTCTTACATTTGTCTAACCAAGCTGACAGGTTTGAGTGGCATCGCCTGCCCACAGCCATGTTACTCAACAAAAACCCAGTCGGTGAAGACATGTACAAAATAAAACAAAATTAAAATACAAATTTTCTTTATATATATATATATATATATATATATATATATATATATATATATATATATATCTATATATCTTATTATTATATCAATATTTACTAACTCTACAATAGATATATGATTCGACCATCGTCGTGTGTGGACGCAATGGAACTAAAGGGGAGCCAAATACAGAAGGACCAGAAGAGAGATAATTTGGAAAGAAGAAGGATAGTCAGAGATGATTTATTGAAGTGATGAAGCGGTTGAGAAATCTAGCACTGAAGAATTTAAGAAGAAAGAGAGAGAGAAAGAAAGCTTTTGGTTCAAAGTGACTGTCAACTAAAGAGGAAAAAAATTTCGATTTTGGATTTTAAAAATGTAAAATTTTAAACATTTAAATTTATTTCATATCTAATCTGGGTTCGAGGAGCTGCAAAATTTTAAAATCATTTCTTTTGGCTATTTTGGAAAATTAATTATTGAATACAAAAATAAAATTATAAAGTAGAAATTTAAAATAATACATTGTAGAATGTGAAGTTACGTTTCCCATGGCAATCGTCGAGTCGTTTGAAGAAAATTTACCAACTTCTCTTCCTCTGGAAGTATGGGTCTTAAACCCACCCTTTCATTAATTTTTCGTGAATGCTGGTCATATAATAATAGTGACAGTAGTGAAAGTGATAATAATAATATTTAATATAGTGAGTAGTGGTGCATAGTAGTGAAATATAGTGTAGAACATATTAATATTAGTGTTAAATCATAGTAGCATAGTAATAGTAATAATAATAATATTAAAATACAGTGATTAGTAGTGATTGATAGTGAAATATATTGAATTTGTGCTTGAAATATAGTGTTTAGTTTTTAATAATATTAATAATAGTGATAATATTATAAGTATATGCTTGTGTATTTATGTATGTATTTATATATGTATGTATATGTTTTTTTTTGTATTTTATATTTATTTATACAAAAAGCCACCCGGTAGCTCAGTGGGAGAGCACTCGCCAAACAAAGCGAGGGTCCCAGGTTCGCAACTGGTCAGGTGGGAGAATGTGAGCTATTCTCTCCTTGGGCTTGGCTCCGTCCTGCTCGGACGTTAATTGAGTACACCCCCTCCTAGATTAGGGCTCTGCCCGTGAGCGGTGGTGTTTATCTTCTGTAAAATATATATATATATATATATATATATATATATATATATATATATATATATATATATATATATATATATATATATATATATATATTCACTTTCTGTTTCACGCTTGGGTCAGTTTTGATTTTTTAATATATTGTTACTATATGATACCAACAATGAATTTCAGTGGTAACGGACATGATTCAACAGTTAGAAATATTTTAAATAATTTTTTAAAAATCACATTTATGTTAAATAGTTTTAAAAATGAAATATCTCGAAAAGTACGAAACATACAGAAAAACCAATTACATATTTGGAATCAGCGTATAAAAGCATTACAAAATGTAAGCTCACAGTATACTTCTTAATGAAATATCGAAAAGTACAGTATACAGAAAAACCAATTACATATTTGGAGTCAGCGTATAAAGCTTATTACAAATAGGTAAAAATAAAAAAATATAAAATATAAAAAATAGAAGGCTAGAGCCGACGGGGTACAGAGTGGGGACGTTTCCCATACCCCGTAGAGGAGGGGCGGAGGAACCACCGCGACACCCAAATACCAAAGGCGGGGGTTCCAGGGTTGGAGGTGGGGGGAAATAGTCCAAATCTTCCCTCCGGGAAGACCGAGACCCCGACTCCTGCCATCTTTGCAGAAGTTTTACCATATACCTTAAGTTTAAAATAAAAACTGACAGATTCTTAGACAAGGTTTATATGTTTTGGGATATCTGTGTTTATAAAATTGGATTAATTAGGATCATATGCAAATATAAAAAAAAAAAAAAAAAAAACAAAACTGACCCAAGCGTAAAACAGAAAAGGTCATATATATATATATATATATATATATATATATATATATATATATATATATATATATATATATATATATATATATATATTTTATATATATATATATATATATATATATATACTATATATATATATATATATTCGTAGCGTTATTATATTTTTTATTGTATCGTGCGTAAAATAGTTTTGCTAAATTTTTTTTTTAATTACGTACATTTTGTCTATACTCTATACAAGCAAAGTTAATAAACGTAAAAATATTATCTATTATCGAAAATATAATAATGATAATTTTGATATATCAATAATAATCTGAAATAAACATCGATTGTGTTATCCCCACATGAATGAATAAAATTATAGCCGTTTTCGTTTTTGCATTTGTGCTAACGCTGGATAAGAAATGGTAATCCAGTTTTAGCACGAATTTCGGGCATAATCGACCGATTGTTTACAAAAATTTTGATCATCTGTTCTAATGGAGCACGTGGTTTTGGAATAAACAAAAATAAAAATAAATAAATGGTTTTTATTACAAATAATTGATCAACTATTGTGATGGAGTTTATCGATTTGGAAGAAATTATATTTAAAGCTAATTTCATGAATGAAACATTCATCAATTCAACGAACTACTACGTCGCAATCTTATTTGTTTACATTTTTTCGTTAGCATTTTCCTAATATTCGGTAAGCACGGGAAAGATCAACCTAACAGAATTTAGGAAATTACTAACGTTTCTTTAGCATTTTACGAAATTTGTGCTAAAATTGACATAAACGAACGACTTTTTAGCATTTTCCTAAAATTCGTTAGCAAAAGTGCAAAATCGAAAACGCCTTAACACTTAAAATTAACACTTAAAAATTTAAAAGTTAGTGAGATTATATAATCTCTACAATTACCAAAATTTTTTTTAGATATATCAGTTATTATATAGAATTCTGTGGCACTTATAAATAGTCACTACAATACTACTCTAAAATCGATACCAAGAAATAGTCACTACAATAATATTGCAAAAAACAGCTAGATTCAAAGCATTTACTTTCTAACAATTTTGAACTATTTGGAAATTTCGTAACTGAAAGGTGCTAATGAATGTAAACACGGTAAAAATTGTAACAAAGTGATGTTTAGTCACGAGGGAATCTTAAAATTAAGATGTAGAATTAGTTTATGTTTTCTTAAATTGATAAAACTATATAAAAGCATTATTATTATAAACTCTCAGTACCTAACTATAATTTACATAACACTTACTTCTAATTTTCCC
>JABUQX010109457.1:52500-67500 GCA_015478945.1 Trachelipus rathkii
TTAAGATAAGAATACAAGTGAGAGCTATAGGGCGATAGTTGGGGACAGAGCGGCTGCCTTTTTCGGGATCAGTTTGGACATATACGCCAGCACTGAGGAAGTATTAGTATTAGACATAGAGTAGAGTTGAACGAGGACAGAGCACTGAAGCACACTCCCTCAAAACACGGAGAGGAATGCCATCCGGGCCCGGCTTCCTAACGTTCATAGATCTCAGGATCCCATGCACATGATCATGTGTAATCGCAGGCAAAGACATGGGAAACGCTGGGTGGAAGGTGGAGGACATTTTGGAATAATTGGGACAGATTGAAGAAAAGGTGCTGAAGTTGGGCGCTCGGGAAGTTACTTAACAAGACCGTCAAAGCGAATAGGGAGGAAAGGCAGATTTACAGATTGTTAGAGATGTTTTGGCAAGGGGCCAGAAATTTTTATCAATAGGAGAGCCAAGTTTAGTGAAAGTGTGCTTAGCCTGTCGAATAATATCCTTGCAACGATTCCGAGCAGAGTGAAAATTAGTAAGAGTGATAGGAGAATGAGAGTTTTCCAAAGTACCCCATACCTGATATGTCTCTCTCCTGAATGGCGTGAGAACAAGCTCCATCGAACCAGCTGGATTTTGGGGAGAAAGGATTTAGTTGAAGATGCGGAATGAAGACCTGCTCATCCATCGGTGATTGCAGCCCTCACCTTTTCAGCAGGGTCGTCTTAGTCAAAGCAGGATCATTCCAAGTATTTAGCCAAAAAAACAACGCAATTCCCCCAATTAGCCCGATTAAAGTGCCAGAAATTTCGTTTAGGGGCATGGTGGAGCTGCTGGAGAAAAAAGTATTATAATTCAAAGCTACAAGATTGTGGTAGAGTTACCAATAGGAGAAATGGTGTATTTATAGCGAGAAGGAGTAGTGGTGAAGCCCAAATCAAGTGTGTTCAAGAATTAGTTAGGACGATCTGGAATATGTGTAGGTTCCTTAATTAACTGTTTCAGATCGTTAAGAATATATATATATATATATATATATATATATATATATATATATATATATATATATATATATATATATATATATATATATATATGTTATTAATATATATTTCTTTTTTTTTATATTAACATATCTAAATATATATATATATATATATATATTATATATATATATATATATATATATATATATATATATATATGTGTGATGGGCGAATCGAATCTAGTTCGTATTCAAACTGGATTAATCGAATCCAGTTCGAGCTCCAGTTCCAGTTCAGTTCGGATATCCATAGGTGCTTGGTTGAGGATTCGGTTCAGTTCGAACATTCCACGCAGTTCAGTTCAGTTCGAAGATCCGAAGGTGCTGGATCGGATTCGGATTCGAACATTTTTACACACACGGATTCGGATTCGGAGCTTGATTCCGAATCCGGATTCGAATCCGAGTCTATTTCTTGTTTCTACAGGATGTTAAAAAATCATTAAAAAAAATGAAAACAGAACAAAATTGCACAATCATTTAGGAGCCAATCACAAGAGTGCTTTAAGAGCCAATCAAAAGGCGTATTTCTATTATTATTGACCAATCAACGTACAAAATTGAAAGTTAAATAATTACTTTTCGGTTGGCGAAAGGGACGTAAAGTAAATTAATTTATTTATTTTGATTTTTGGGAAAGGTTGTTTTACTTTTATATATATATATATACTATATATATATATATACTTTGCTATATATATATATATATATATATATATATATATATATATACTATATATATATATTTATATATAATAGCAACCTTAACATATCTTAACAAAAGATATATTATATATATATATATATATATATATATATATATATATATATATTATGGTCAGCCTCTAGAAGAGCCACAATCCATATCTCAAAAACTACAACAGCTACCGGGAAAAGGAATACATTGCTGGGATGCTGGTATAATTTTTGGGGGGAATGAAAAAAAAAAAAAAAAAAAAAAAAAAAATCTCAAAAACTACAATAGCTACAGGGAAAAATAATACATTTATGGAATCCTGGTAAAATGTTAGTTAGGAAAATGTAAAAAAAAATAAAAAAAAAAAAAATAAAAATTATTGTTAATAATTATAGTAATATGAGAAAGCCTATTTAGAGACCTTTTGTTGGTTACTCGTTAAAATAAATAGACTCTATTAAATTTTGCTTTTTTAACTAAAGAATATACCCAAGGGTATACCGCACCGATAATAATGGGGTCGGGGTCTCTCGGCTTCCGGGGAACTACGGGGTAGGACTAATTCCCCCCTCCGGGGAGGGTCTCCGGAACCCCCGCTCTTTGGTATTTGGGTGTCGCGGGGGTTCCTCCGCCCCTCCCCTACGGGGTATGGTCCCCCCCTGTGATTACCGTCGGCTCAGAGCCCCCTACATTGTCGTGTAATACCTTTAAAAATAATATATATATATACTATGTCTTACCCCCCCAAAAAAATAGCCAATTTTTGTTTAATTTTTTTTTTTTTTTTTTTACATTTTCCTAACTAAAATTTTACAAGGATTCCAAAAATGTATTTCTTTTCCCTGTAGCTATTGTAGTTTTCGAGATTGATTTTTTTTTTTTAACAGTTTCCTCGGTAAAATTTTGCCAGGATTCCAACAATGTATTCCTTTTCCCTGTAGCTATTGTAGTTTTTGAGATATGGATTGTGGCTCTTCTATATATATATATATATATATATATATATATAATTTTTAAGCTTCACAATAAATATATAAATATATATATATAAATAGCATATATTTTTTTTTAATATATATTATATTTATATATATAATATTTTTATTTATATATATATATATATATATATATATATATATATATATATATATATATATATATTATATCATTTTTAAGCTTCACACTAAAAAATTTAAAAAATAATTTGTCCGAATGCATAAATTCTTTCATAAAAATAGGAAATAATATTGATAGACTAAAGGAATATATATATATAATATATAGTTTCTATATAATCTATATATATATATATATATATAAATATATATATATATATAATATATATATATATATATATATATAATAATAACAATATATAAATAATAATAATATAAATATATATATATATATATATATATAGGTGATATTTGGTTTAAAACTACAAGAGCCACAGTCCATATCTCAAAAACTACACAATAGCTACAGGAAAAGGAATACATTGTTGGAATCCTGGCAAAATGTTTTATTACGGAAACTGTAAAAAAAAAAAAAATCATATCTCAAAAACTACAATAGCTACACAGCGAAAAGGAATACATTTTTGGAATCCTTGTAAAATTTTGTAGTTAGGAAAATGTAAAAAAAAATAATAATAAATAAATAAAATAAATATTATTCTTTTTAGAAGCAGGGGACATAATATATATATATATATATATATATATATATATATATATATATATATATATATATATAATATATATATATATATATATATACCACTATATATATATTAACTAATAAGACATTACACGCTTAATGCTTAGAGGCTCGAGCCGACGGGAACACAGGGGGGGAACGTTTTCCATACTCCGTAGGGGAGGGGGCGGAGGAATCCGCGACACCCAAATACCAAAAGAGCGGGGTTCCGGAGACCCTCCCGGAGGAATTAGTTCTACCCCGTAGTTCCCCGGAAGTTCATCGGGGCGGTATACCCTTAGGTATTCTTTAGTAAAAAAAAAAGCAAAATTGGCGAAAAGTCTATTTTAACGAGTAACCAATATAAGGTCTCTAAATAGGCTCTCTCTAATCATTTTACTAAAATTATTAACAATAATTGTTTTATTTTTTATTTTTACATTTTTATCTAGAATTTTACCAGGATTCCAAAAATGTATTCCTTTCGCTGTAGCTATTGTAGTTTAAGATATATATATTTTTACATTTTCCGCACACTAAAGTTGGACCAGCATTCCAGCAATGTATTCCTTTTCGCTGTAGCTATTGTAGTTTTTGAGATATAACCACGTCATGAACCACCATATAATATATATATATATATATATATATGCTATATATATAACTATATATATATATATATATATATATATATATATATATATATATATATATATATATATATAACTATATATATATATATATATATATATATATATCTATAATATATCTTTATATATATATATATATATATATATATATATATATATATATATATAACATATATATATATATATATAATAGAAATTAATTATTTAGCATGAAAATAAATATGTATATCAGGCAGTAAAAAAAAAAATAAAAATGAAAAAACAATTTTATCTCTATAGCTATCCCATAAATATTTGAAAAGAAATGTCATATTTTGGTTGGTTGTATAATTTTGTAAAAAAACATTGGAAGGATTCGAATCCGGATTCAGTTCAGTTCAGTTCAGTTCAGTTCAGTTCAGTTCAGTTAAGTTAAGTTAAGTTCAGTTCAGTTCAGTTAAGTTAAGTTCAGTTAAGTTAAGTTCAGTTAAGTTAAGTTAAGTTCAGTTCAGTTAAGTTCAGTTAGAGATCCAAAAGTTTCAGTTCATACATCACTGATATATATATAATATATATATATATATATATATATATATATGTTTTATATATATATATATATATATATATCTATATAATATATATATATCACTTTATATATATATATATATAACCAACAACATAATATATATATATATATATATATATATATATATATATATATACTTATATATATATATAAATAATAACTATATATATATATATATATATATATATATATATATATACATATACTTATATATATATATATATACTTCATACATAATAACAACATATATATATATATAATATATATATATATATATATATATGCTCTGCCTCTCTCTCTATATATATATGGGTTCAACAACTTTATATGATTTAAATAAATACAATTTAAAGCAGTGATATCAAGCAAAATGAATTAAGGAAAAATGTTCCGAATACTTCTTTCTGGGGTGGGCCGGATCACTGATAACGTTGACCTCTTGTGTTGTCTAACGGCGACGCTGATGTCGATGGTTCGAGTCCTGGCCTAGTGAAATTTCTTCTTCATATCATTGCAAATTTGGCGCAACAAGCATGTTGTGGCTATGTCGGCGTTCCTTGACTTTGGTCGCTCTCCCTGTAACCCAGGGCGCCTCAGTACCGTGTAGCCGCAAGGGGTTCGACCACTTCTATGGATTTAAATGTGTCAGGTTTCAAGCAATGATATCGAAGCAGGGAAATTTGAAAACTTCCGAGATGCTTCTTTTTACCAGGAGGCGGACTAATGGTAGAGCCTCCTGTACATTTGTCTAATGGCGACGCTGTTGTCGTTGTCTCGAGTCCTGACGCGAGTGAAATTTTTCTCCGTCTTATTATTGCAAATTTGTCACAATAAGCATGTTGTGACCATCATCAGCATTCTTGAGCTTTGATCGGTTTAACCTGCAACGGGGCCACCCAAAGAATACCGTGTAGCCCCAGCAGGGGTTCAAACCCCTTCTATAGATTTAAATAAGTATATAGTTTCAAAAACGGTGATATCGAAGACAGGGAGACTTAGAAATAACCCAGATGCGCCACTTCTGGAGAGGCGGATCAGGACTAGTGGTATAGCCTCCCTGTACATTATCTAACGGCGACTTTTGTCAATGGTTCCGGGTCCTGGCGGGAGTGAAGGCATACGATCTTATAATATCAAATTTATCTTGATGACATGTGCCCATGTGAGTGGCCTGACTTTTGTTGTTTGCCCCAGCACCAGGTATTCGAAGATTACATGGCTTTATAGGTTCCAAGTTCCACTTCTGTGGATTTAAATAATTACCGAGTTTCAAAGCAGTGAAATCAGGAGACTTGAAAATTGTTCCGAGATACCTTCTTTTCTGGGAAGGAGGCGGATCGGTCTAGTGGTAGAGCCTCCTGTACATTGTCAAAAGGCGACGCTGTTGTCGATGGTTCAAGTCCTAGACTGAGTGAAATTTTCTGTCTTATCATTTTCTTCAATTTGTCTATATAGCATGTTGTACCCATGTCAGAAAGTGGCCTGACATTGGTTAGTTGCTTCTGTAGCCTGGAGCACCTTGGCAAGTCACCGTGTAGATCCAGCAGGGGTTCCAAAGCACCCTTCTATGGATGGATATCATATATATATCATATATATATATATATAAATATATAACTATATATATATATATATATATATATATATATATATATATATATATATAACAACTAACTATATATATATGCATTCTGATATACGCCACTGTATATATATAAATATATATATCATCATCATCATCACACACCTTCTCTCCCCCAAGTACGTAGCATGCACAGGAAACAGAAAAGTAATAGAAGGAAATATGACGCAAGTCGAAAAGAAAGCCCAGCCTTACCGCCATCTTTATACCTAGTGATAACTCGTCGCAGTCAAAAAATCTACCCTAGAACTTCACGGAACGCGACGAATCCTCACTATGGCATCTCGTCAATGTGGGTTCTTATCCCTTGGAACCGGTGGCCCACAACCTTACCCCCCTCACAAAACCCCGCTATTACTCCTATTATGCACCTTTCTTTTCGCCTCTGCCAAACACACTCCAGGCTTTCCTTTACTAATTCAATCCACTTTTTCTTCGGCCTCCCAGCCGGTCGATTCACACACTCATCACTATGCATCCGCTTAACCAACCGATCATCCATCGCTTTCCACGCATTGACAATCATCTCAACGTGCCATTTATTTCTCTCATTTGCCTTTCTTCCAAACCACACAACTCCGCTCCGGCTGCGGCTCAGATCCGGCGCCGGATCCATTGATTTCTGCACTGTTGAAAAAATTGTTCAACACGTCTTCTGGCATAAATTTTTCACCCAAAAAAATATTTATAGGAACAAAATTATACCCAGAATCCGGTCCCGTTTCCGACTCCGGATCGGATCCGACTAAGGTTTTTGCACTATTTGAACATTGTTCAGCACGTCTTCCGGCAATATATTTTTCACCTAAAAAAAATATTTCTTGAAAAAAATTTAGAAACAGGATCCGGCTCTGACTCTGGCTCAGGTTCCGACTAAGGTTTTTGAACTATTTGAAAATTAGTCAGCACGTCTTCTGGCGATACATTTTTCACCTAAAAATATTTCTTGAAAAATATTTATAAACAGGATTCAGCTCCGTCTCCGACTCTGGATCGGTTCAACCTCGGATCGAATATCAGGTTTCTACACTATTTGAAAATTGCTCAGCACGTTTTCTAGCAATAAATTTTTCACCTAAAAAATATTTTTCGAAAAAATTTCATACTCCGACTCTAGCTCCGACTTCGACTCCGGTTCCGACTACGAATCCGGATCCGACTAAGGATTCTGCACTATTTGAAAATTGTTTAGCAAGTTTCTGGCTATAAATTTTTTATCTAAAAAAATATTTATTGAAAATAATTTATACTCAGGATCCGGCTCCGAATCCGGATCCGGCATCGGATCCGACTATGGTTTCTGTACTAGAAAATTGTTCAGTACGTCTTATTCTGGAAATAAATTTTTCACCTAAAATATTTTTTGAAAAAATTCATACCCAGGATCCGGATCCGGCTCCGGCTCCGGCTCCGGCTCCGGCTCCGGCTCCGGATCTGACTAAGGTTTCGGCACTATTTGAAAATTGTTCAGCACGTCTTCTATCAATAAATTTTTCACCTGAAAATTTTTTTTTTGAAAAAAATCATACTCCGGCTCCGGCTCCGGCTCCGGCTCCGGCTCCGGCTCCGGCTCCGGCTCTAGCTCCGACTTCGACTCCTGCTCCGACTCCGAATCGGATCCGACTTAGGATTCACACTATTTGAAAATTGTTCTACCAAGTCTTCTGGCTATAAATTTTCATCTAAGAAAATTATTTCTTGAAAAGAATTGCCAGGATTCGGCTGAATCCGGCTCCGGATCTAAGGATTCACGAAAAGTGTTAATTACGTTTCATTGTTTTCCCTTAAAAATATTTTGAAAAAATTCATACCCAGGCTCCGGCTTCGACTCCGCCTTCGGCTCCGGATCTGACTAAGGTTTCTGCACTATTTGAAATTGTTCAGCACGTCTTCTGGCAATAAATTTTGCATCTAAAAAAATATTCTTCGGAAAAAAATTCATACTATTCATACTCTGACTCCGGCTCCAACTTCGACTCCGGCTCCGACTTCGGATCCGTCCAAGGATTCTGCACTATTTGAAAATTGTTCAGCACGTCTTCTTTCAGCAAATTTTTCCTATAAAAAAAATTTTCTTGAAAAAATTTATTCCCAGAATCCGGATACGGATCGGTCAGAATCTGAATCGAATACGGATCCGGATCGAATCAGATCGAATCCGGATCCCGAGGATCCAGTTAAGGTTTCTGCACTATTTGAAAATTGTTCAGCACGTCTTCTGGCAATAAAGTTTTCATCTAAAAAATATTTAAAAAAAAAAAATCATACTATTGCACCGGCTCTGACTCCGACTCCGACTCAACTTAAACAAAAATTTGACTACGGTTTCTGTACTATTTGAAAATTGTTCCGCACGGCTTCTGACGTAACAAATTTTTCAACTTCAAGAGCACCTTGGAAAGATCCGGCTCCAAATTCGGCTCGGCCCGGATCCAACTAAGGTTTCTGCACTATTTGAATATTGTTCAGCATATCTTCTGGCAATAAATTTTTCATCTAAAAAAATCATACTTTTGTACCGGTACTGACTTCGGCTCCTACTTTGACTCCGGATCCGACTAAGGATTCTGTACTATTTGAAAATTGTTCAGCACGTCTTCTTTCAACAAACTTTTCATCTAACAAAAAATTTTCTTGAAAAAAAATATATACCCAGAATCGGCTCCAGCTCGGATCCTTCGACTAAGGTTTCTGCCCTATTTGAAAATTGTTCAGTACGTCTTCTGGCATTAATTTTTTTCACCTAAAATATGGTTTTCAAAAAAATCTACCCAGGATCGGCCCGGCTACAACTCCGTCTCCGGCTCCGAATTCTGCTCCGGATCCGACTAAGGTTTCTGCACTATTTGAAAATTGTTCAGCACGTCTTCTAGCAATAAATTTTTCATCTAAAAAAATATTCTTCGAAAAAAATCATACTCCGGCTCCGGCTCCGGCTCCGGCACCGGTTGTAGCTCCGGCTCCGACTTTGACTCCGGCTCCGACTCTGGATCCGGATCCCACTAAGGATTCTGCACTATTTGAAAATTGTTCAACACGTCTTCTGGCGATAATTTTTATCTAATTATCTAGGATAGGCTCCGGCTTCGGCTCCGTCTCCGGCTCCGGTTCCAGCTTCGGCTCCATTTATTTGACTGAGTAAAATCCGAAAAATGGGTTAGAGGTTGAGAATATAAAAAAAAATAGATTTTCTATAATTATAAATAAATATTTTTATCTTGACCTAGAATTGCAATTTTGACTGGAATTGGAATTTTTTAGTTCGACACCTCTCTAAATAAATTTCTGTATCTAAAAAACCATATAGAATTTTTAAAAAATAATTACACGGAGATGTTCAGGAGGAATTTTTCTACTAATTTAGATAATAAAAAAAAATGTGAAAATTTTGATTTTGCGTTCAAAAAGTTCGGGGTCTAGTTATGAAGTCTCTCCTTAAAACGAAAAGGTAAGAATAACCATATTAAATAACGCTTTTAACCATTAAAAATGGCGGCAGTTCATGGCCAAATCGAATGGCAGAGATGGTGTCTGTGAATTTAGAGTAAAAATTGTTTATAAACACCATGTTTATAAATATGTTTAAATACTATACATAATAAATAATAATTTTATAACAAAGAATATTTAATAAAACAAATAAAATAATAAAGAAATTACTAAAATACTTAAGAATAATGGAAGGAAAAGAGTGACTTTAAATATTATAGTTAATCATGGAATCAACTATAGAAAACTTTTTAGATAAAGAAAACGTTTTGGAAGGAATAAGTCCAGCATTTAATATATATATATATATATATATATATATATATATATATATATATATATATATATATATATATATATATATATATATATATATATATATATATATATATATATATATATATATATATATATATATATATATATATATATATTATATATATATATACACTATATAAATATATATATATATATATATATATATATATATATATACCGCAATAGGGATACCAAAAGAGGCCGATACCGATACCGATACCGATACTCTATTTTTAGGTGCCGATACCGATACCGATACCGATACCGATACTTTAATTAATATAATAAATACATAGTAATAAGATAGAACATTTGTGTACTGCTAGGCAACTCAAGATTGCATTTCCTTTACAGCCAATACTTAGTCATTTATATTTCATATTTGGTTGTGCCCAAGTATATTTATTTTATAAATTAAAATAGTATCTTTAAGGAATAATAAATGCAAATATAATATTAATAACCTTTTTTATGTGTTTGTTTTTATTCAAAAAATATTCCATTTCATTTTTCAGTATTAAAAAAGTTTAGCTACTAGCTTTTATGTTTTTAACATGATTACAATTTCATGAAGATTCTTTAACTAGCTACAATATAAAGAATAAAAATAATGAAAGAAGAGACCTCAATTAATCAGCTGAAAAGATAAAATAAAAAAATAAAAAACGCTATTACACAAACATAATAATATACTCCTTTAAAATAAAGATATATATCATTCAATACTCAAATTCAAAAATTCACAAATTGTGATGCAAAAACATTAAGCTTTCACTATCTGGCGAGAGCCTGTTCATTTTTGGGGTGTTTACATTCCTACCTACTATCAACTCCATCGCTCTATATTTGATGAAGGAAGTGCTGATAATTATTTGCCTGCAAGCACTAATAATAAATAATGAAAACCTTGGCCCATTTTCATGCCACCACATTTCTTCTTTAGGCAGCATCTCCATGTTTTCGTAGATCCTCATCTCCTCTTTCACAGATTACCAAATTTGAATTATCTTTGCTCCTTGATGACGGTCTCTTCAGTTTTTGATGAGTTTCCTTGAGTGTAATTCCTTTAAAGTGAATGAGATGTCAATGCAATTTCGCCCATGAACTTATCAAAGTCTAACATATCGAAATCCTCATCTTCAGTATGTTTATTTGTTGAAACCACTATCGTCACTATCAGTGCTGTTGCAGGGGGTTGCAGATAAGGCGGCTTCCACTATGTAGTTTTTTTTTTTTTTGTCCAAGCGAGCAAGCTTCTCGGTTATGCTATTTAAATGCATTCTAGAAGGGGTTCACCGTCGGAGATACCATTCTTGTGGGGTTTCAATGGCGCCAAGAATTCTCTGTTCAGACCATACACATTTTTTTTAGGTGACACATATCACAGGCAGGGAACCCTATTCAAGGAGGGGTGTTGAACGCCCAAAAATTCATCTAACGCAAATTACACGATGAGCACAGACGCAGGTTTTAAAGGTGAGGAGATTAAATTGAGTGAGAAACACAGGTGATGGAAAGAATTACACAGAAGGCAGGAAAGAAAGAAGCTATGCAACTTGAACCCCAAATTACAGGTTAATAATATCAACACAAGGCATGCAGACACATGCCCCCTTTGTAGGAGGGCCTCGCAGTGGTGGTGTATGATTGGAAAGGTTCTCGAGTACCTACCTTTCTAGTACCTATAGAAAGGGATAGGCACCAACATCCCTTTGCCATAAATATGAGGGTCAAGTGAACTAGAAAGTACAGCACAGTTTATAAGCCTTTTGGGCCATTGACTTGACCTATCAAAGCTAGGTGAAACCAGAGCCCTCCCAGATATGAGAGCATTACTCCATATCCATACGAGGGCGGATGAGACCCTTGAATAGCTGGAGTAACTGAGATGAGGAAAAAAAAGTCTATGAGTGCTGAATAGAATCCCAGTTTCTTTAGAGGCTGCTAACATAATTTGCGATTGGATTTTCATCAATTTACTGTTGTGTTAGACCCAGTTGTTTATGTTGCTTACAGGAGAGATGCTAGAGCCATCTAAAGAGATCGGAAGGTTAGGTGTCTTAGAGGGGGAGATTTGTAGAAGTTGGGTTTTAAACACAAGGTTGAGACGACCCCACCCGGCAATTCTATCCAGATCAGCGAAAAGAATCGGAAGATTAAGACGAAAAGCAATTCTTGAAGTAAAAGAGGGAGCAGAATTGAAATGAGTTGAGAATGAAGGAAGGGTCAAGTCATCGGCATATGAGGTGGATAAAGTTAGATGTGCAGGTGAAGAATCATTGATGAAAAGCATGAATAAAGTAGGAGATAAGCTTGGGCCTGAGGAACATCACTGTGACAGAAAGTCGCCCCATCAACAACAGCCGACATTGAGCGATTTGAAAGAAAGCTGGACATAAGTAAGCAACCAAAGGAGGGGAGCTGGGAGAGCAGTGACGCGTGCATGCCGGTCGTCTTTGGGTTATGTCAGCTACCACCTGATCTTCATGGACTTCCTAGGACGGAAAACCATAAATCTTTTAAATAGGAAAGTATTGCCAGTAGACCTCGAGCGCCGAGAGCCGTACTGGCGATGGAATGAAGGAATGGTTCCAGATGATCTAAGTGAGAGTTGAGAAGGGTTTCAAAAGATCTTAGAAAGAATACAGGTGAGAGCTATAAGGCGGTGTTGAAGAATCAGAGCAGCATATGCGCTTCCAACACTGAGGAAAGTGCTGGTATTGAGGCATAGATAATATAGTTGAACGAGGGGCGGTGTCAGCACGGAAACACACTTCCTCAAAACTCGGAGAGGAATGCCATCCGGGCCACCCGCCTTCCTAACGTTCATAGATTTCAGGGCCATGCACCCGATCAAATGATACAGGTAAGGCATGGACACCTGAGGGAAGGAGGAGGAGAGGAAGGCCAGAATTGTCCAGGGTTGAGTTAGAGGAAAATATTAGGCCAAAGATATGATTGGCCTTTTCAGTTGGATTATTAACACCAGAAGTCATCGGAGCGAATAAGAGGAGGAAAGGATGATTTACAAGTTGTTAGAGATGTTTTTCTCAAGAGGCTAGAGAGATTTGTCAATAGGAGAACCAAGGAGGTCAGCGCATTTTCGTTTAATGAAAGTTCGCTTTGCTCGTCGAAGAGTATCCCTGCAACGATTTCTAGCTGAATGAAAATTGGCAAGAGTGATAGGAGAACGAGAATTTTTCTACACCCGATACGCACTCAGTCGCACTGTCTCTAGCCTGAATGGCCAGAGAACGATCACGATCGAATCATGGATTTTGAGGAGAAAAGATTTAGTCCAAGAAGAATGAACCTGCTCATCCCATCAACAATTACAGTTCCCACTTTATCGGCAGAAGCTGAAGCGCCTTCAGAGTCAAAGCAGTCACTCCAATTATAGTTAGCTTAGAATCAACGCAATGCCTCCCAATTGGCCCGATTAAAGTGCCAGAAAAACCGCATAGGCCAGGATGGAGATGTTGGAGAGAAGGTATTAAAATCAAGAGATATAAGGTTGTGGTCAGATTTACCGATAGGAGCGAAGGTGGTGTATTTATAGAGAGAAGGACTAGTGGTGAAACATAGGTCAAGTGTGTTCAAGAATTGGTTGGGACGATCCGGAATGTGTGTAGGTTCTTTAATTAGTTGCTCCAGATCGTTGAGAATACTGAATAATTCGGCTTCCTCCCCACCTAAATCAGTATGAGAGGAATCCAACCATTCAGTGTTGTGTACATTGAAATCCACTAAATAGAGGACCTCAGTATTTTAATGAGAAGATATAACAGTCTCATGAGAAGTAGTAAGGTAATCAAGAAGGGTATGAAAATCCGTTCTGTTAGGAGAACAGTAGCAAAAGCATAAGATTATTGTAGTCGAAGGAAGAAAGATTTTAAGCCACAGAACATCGAAGTTAGGAGATTCGAGATTCTTGAGACGTGTTAAAGGAGTGTTTATAATTACATAGTCACATACTCCACCCTTCAGACGGAAATTATAAAATAAGCTATAGTTGGATATATTAAACGAGTTGAAGGATGAGTTCTTAGCCATCTGGGTCTCAGAGAAGAACATAAAATTAGGGTTAGAGTTAGAGAGGTGGTATTCCATGGATGCAGAGTTAGAGTGCAAGCCATTGATGTTGGTAAAGTCAAATGAAAGCCACGCCTGTGCAAATATGATATACACGCACACACAATCACACACACAAAAAAAAATGAAAAAATAAAAAACAGACAGAAACAAATAGACAAAAACCAAAGGAGAAATGAGGAAAAATTATTCGTACGCTAAAACCTAATTTTAAAACCCTGAAATTTTTAAAACGGTAAAACCCTATTTTGTAAATATCAAATATAGACAATCAGAAGTTTAAAAACACTCCTTTTAATCCCACACACTCTGCGTACAAAACAAAGGAAAAAAATACTATTGATCAACTAAAAAAGTAGAAGCTAATCTGTGTAAATTATAATAATGGTTATCCAAATAGATAAATGTACCTAAAAGCCCAAATATCTAAGTTAAAAAGGAAATCGAGGAAAAAAAACATAACCTAGTACACTATCTAAATTGAACTAGATTTATTATTTAATCTTTAAAAGTTTCTCATAATTTTTCACCCAAAAAGTAAGAAGTATCGGCTAAGTATCGGCCATATTAACCGATACCGATACCGATACCGATACCACAAAAATGGCCGATACTACCGATACCGATACCGATACCGATACTACATCACTACATATCCCCTAATATATATATATATATATATATATATATATATATATATATATATATATATATATATATATATATATATATATATACTTTATATATATATATATATATATATAGATATTCATATATATATATTTAATAATATAACTTATATATATATATATATATATATA
>JABUQX010109457.1:72500-75000 GCA_015478945.1 Trachelipus rathkii
TTAAAAAATGAAAAAGAAAAAATCGCTTTTTTTTGCTCATATTATCGATAGCATTTTTGGCACCTGCAGCATGCTAAATCAATCACGGAGCCTACCTGTTTTGATATTCAGCTGCAAGACACACATCAAAAACAATTGCAGAAATAAAAAGAAGTATATTACAGAAATTTTGAAGACCATAATTTTCTACGGAACCTATGACTTACCTTTAAGAGATATAGGCCTGGCATGAGGGAAATTTTTTGAAGACCTGTTAAAACTTAATTCTATATCTAGAATGGAAAGTGGTGATGTGAAATTGAAAGAACATATTCAGACAGAAGAAATGCCGTCTCGACGTCTCAAGTAGTAAGGGGGCCCCTTACTACTGTCTCCGATGATTCAAAATGAACTTATTAATTTGTATGGATTATAATAAAAAAAAACATGATTGTCACGGATGCAAAAAAATTTGGTGTCTACATATTGGCCGATGACACTGCGGATTTGTTAGGCAATGAACAATTATCTATACCAGTGGTTTTCAAACTGGGGTGCGTCTCGAAATACCAGGGGGTGCGCGACAAGAGTGAAGAAAACCTTAAATTTTGTTTTAGTAATTGTTTTAGACAAATTAAGGCTTTTGAGAGAAAACTTGCTTTGTGGAAAGAAAATATCGAAGTCGAAAGTTTGGAAAGGTTTCCTACTTTGAATGATTTCATTGTAGAAAATCAAATTATCACACACCTGACAAATTTGAGAAGAATTTATTAAAAATTTTAATAACCTTCCAAGTGACGACTTTAAATGGGTCTTAAATCCATTCAATGAGAACAATAAACTCAAACATCTTCATATTACATTCCAAGAACAGCTGATTGAAATTAAGGAAGATACAAATTTAAGAATTACTTTTCATGAAACAACTTGCAATTTTGATATGGATTGAAAAATGAATATCCAAAATTAGCACAAACCGCGATTAATTCCTTGCATCCATTTGGGTCAACACATATATGCGAGCAAACGTTTAGTGCTATGACAGATCTTAAGACAAAAAAGAGAAATAAAATAAACATTAAACCAAAGCTAAGAATTGCTGTTTCTCAGGCACTTCAACCAAAAATTTCTAAATTATTGTCAAGAACATCCTTCTCATTAAATTATTTAAAATAGGTATGTTTTATATGTACATTTATTTATTTATTTATTTATTCATTTATATCCCCATTTCCTGCGTGATTGCAAAGTAGTGTTGGTAGGTAATAAGTACTAATAAATATCACCACCTTTTACGAAAAGAACAAAATGGTAGAATCGGGTTTTCAGCCCCTTGCACCAGAGGAAGAGAATTCTGAAAATTTTCTTCATATGATCGACCGCTTTGAGAAATGCAGCTTTTCACCTCCTACAATTGAATATTCAAAAACCATTCCCAAAACGATTGAATTGATTTTAGAAAAAGAAGGTTTGAATCCGAGTCTATGCGTTGGTCAGGGGTACGACGGCTGCGCAGCAATGGAAGGGAAAGAACATGGAGCTCAAAAGAAACTGCGGAAGAAATATGAAAAAAGATTATATTTTCACTGTGTAAGCATCGGCTTAATTTGGTCATTAATAACCTAAACACACCTCCTTTTTCCCCCGGGAAAAAAATTTTTAATTTTTTTTTTCGAAAAAAATCAAAATAAAAGACAAACTTTTTCAGAGACTCCACCCCGAAGAGAAAATCCATTGCCCAACTTTAATTTAAACTTTGGGAAACCCGGTGGACTCAAAAATATTATATGCATTTGCTTAATTTTCCATACAATATGAAAAAATCGCTGAAGGCTCAGAAAAATTGTCAAAGGAAGGCAATACTTAAACAAGAAAAACAGCTTTTCTATTATATTGTTCGGCAACAAGACATAGTTTCATTATTACCTCTTCCGTAAAAGCCAAATATTTTGCTTTAATTGAACAAGCGGCTAACATTATTCAAACAAAAAATATTGACCTTATGCACTATGCAGTGCTCTGATCATGTCCAAAAAATTTTGATAGTTGTCAAAGACCACAGCAAAACTGCTGATCAAATAATTGCCAGCCCCTAAGTCAAATCCTGCGTGCACACCCCACCCACACCCACACCCACACACAACACACACACACACACACACACACACACACACACACACACACACACACACACACACACACACACACACACACACAAACACATATATCATATATATATATATATATATATTATATATATATATATAATATATATATTATATATATTTATATATTATAATATATAAATATATTTAATATTATTATATATATATAATTTATATATACTATATATAATATATATATTATATATATTATATATATTATTATATACAATTATTAGCTGTATTATTTATTAATAATATATAATATATATTTATATATTATATATTAAAAAAAAAAATATGTATATATATATATATTAATATATATATATATATATATATATATATATATATATTAT
>JABUQX010109457.1:87500-89240 GCA_015478945.1 Trachelipus rathkii
TTTCTGGCACTTTGATCGGGGTGATTGGGGGCCCTTGCGTCGCTTCTACGCTAACTATAATTGGAATGACTGCTTTGACTCTGATGACGCTTCGGCTTCTGCAACTAAGGTGGGGAGGCTGTATTCGTTGACGGGATGAGCAGGTTCATTCGCTTCTTCGACTAAATCTTTCTCTCCTCATAATCCTTGGTTCGATCGTGCCTGTTCTCTGGCCATTCAGGCTAGAAACAGCGCGCGTATCGGGGGTGGAAAAAATTCTCGTTCTTCTATCACTCTCCGCTAATTTTTCATCAGCTAATAAATCGTTGCAGGGATAACTCTTTCGACGACAAAGCCGGGCTTTCAATAAAACGACAAGTGCGCTAACCACCTTGGTTCTCCCTACTGATAAATCTTTCTGGCCTCTTCCCAAAAAACGTCTCTAACAACTTCTGTAAATCTACTTTTCCTCTCTTATTCGATCTGATGCTCTTGTTTTGCTAACTCTCCAACTGAAAGGGCCAATCTCTTCGGCCTCCTATTTTCCTCTAACTCAACCCTGGAACGATTCTGGCATTCCTCCTCCTCCACCTTTCCTCTCAGGTGTCCTATGTCTTTGCCTGTGATTACATTTGATCGGGTGCATGGGCTCCTGAGATCTATGAACGTTAGGAAGGCGGGGGGCCCGGATGGCATTCCTCCCCGAGTTTTGAGGGAGTGTGCTTTCGAGCTGGCCCCTCCCCTCGTTCAACTATATTCTCTATGTCTCAATACTAACACTTCCTTTAGTGTTGGAAGCACGCACATGTCGACATCCTATTCCGAAAAAAGGAAGCCGCTCTCATCCTCTAACTATCGCCCTATAGCTCTCACCTGAATTCTATATAAGATCTTTGAAACACCCTTCTCAACTCCCACTTCTTAGAGTCCATCTGGAATCTCATTCTCTTCTTCCGATCGCCCAGTACGGCTTGCGGCGTTCGAGGTCTACTGGTGATATACCTTCCTATTTTTACTGATTTATGGTTTTTCCGCCCTTAGGAACTACTGGGGAGACTTGCGTGTGGCGCTTGACATTTCCAAAGCATTTGACCGGGTATGGCACGCTTCACTGCTCTCCGCTCCCTCCTTTGGGGTTTCCTCCTTCTCTTTGCTTACTTTAGGTCTAGTTTCCTTTCAATCGCTCAATCATCGGCTGTTTGTTGATGGGGCGACGTCCCTTCTTCCTTTTCGTCAATAGTGGTGTTCCTCAGGTTTTCTGCCCTTATCTCCTACTTTATGTCCTACTTTTTCAATTAATGATCTTCTCCCTGCACATCTAACTCTATTCACTCATATGCCGATGAATCGACCCTTCATTCTTTCAACTCATTTCAATTCTGCTCCTTTTTTTACTTCTAGAAAATTGCCTTTCGTCTTAATTTTTCCGATTTCTATTCTCGCTGATCTGGATAGAATTTCCGGTGGGGTCGTCCTCAACCTTGTGAAATTCAATTCTTAAAAAACTCAACTTCTTCAAATCTCCGCTCTCTAAGACACCTTCTAACTTCCTATCTCTTTTCGGGACGGTTTCTCTCGTCTCTCCTTGTTGGCAAAAGTATAAATCATCCTTGGCCTTAACAATAAACAAAAAATGTCCTTGAAACCTCACATCACAACGGTTGCTAAGGCGGCTTCAAGAAACTGGGGTTCTGTTTAGACTGCGAGATTTTTTTTCCCTCTTCACATTTACTCCAGTTATACAAGGGCCTCATCCGCCTT
>JABUQX010109458.1:0-2500 GCA_015478945.1 Trachelipus rathkii
AGGGCGGATGAGGCCCTTGTATAACTGGAGTAACTGTGGAGAGGAAAAAAAGTCCTCGCAGTCTAAACAGAACTCCCATTTTCTTTGAGGCCGCCTAGCAACCGTTGTAATGTGAGGTTTCCAAGACATTTTTTGTTTATGTTAAAGGCGCAAAGGATGTTTAATATTGTCAACAGGAAAGAACGAGAAGAACCGGTCGAAAGAGTAGGAAAGTTAGAAGGTGTCCTTAGAGAGGGAGATTTGAAGAAGTTGAGTTTTTAAAGAATTGAATTTCACAAGGTTGAGACGACCCCCACCCGGAAATTCTATCCAGGTTAAGCGAGAATAGAATCGGAAAAATTAAGACGAGAGGCAATTCTAGAGTAGAGGGAGAAGAATTGAAATGAGTTGAAGAATGAAGGGTTCGAGTCATCGGCATATGAGTGAATAGAGTTAGATGTGAAGGTGAGAGATCATTATGAAAAGTAGGAATAAAGTAGGAGATAAGACAGAACCCTGAGGAACAACACTATTGGACAGAAAAGGAAGAAGACGTCGCCCCATCAACAACAGGCCGATATTGAGCGATTTGAAAGAAAACTAAACATAAGTAAGCAAAGGAGAAGGAGGAAACCCAATGAGGGGAGCTTGGAGAGCAGTGACGCTTGCCATACCCGGTCAAATGCTTTGGATATGTCAAGCGCCATCACGCAAGTCTCCCCGTAAATCCTGAGGGGGAAAACCATAAATCGGTTTAAATAGGAAAGTATATCACCAGTAGACCTCAACGCCGAAAGCCGTACTGGCGATCGGAAAGGAGAGAATGAGATTCAGATGGTCTAAGAATTGAGAGTTGAGAAGGGTTTCAAAGATCTTAGATAGAATACAGGTAAAGCTATAGGGGCGATAGTTAGAAGGATCAGAGCGGCTTCCTTTTTTCGGAATAGGTTGGACATGTGCGTGCTTCCAACACTGAGGGAAAGTGTTTGTATTGAGACATAGAGAATATAGTTGAACGAGGGGAGGGGCCAGCTCGGAAGCACACTCCCTCAAAACTCGGAGGAATGCCATCCGGGCCCCCCGCCTTCCTAACGTTCATAGATCTCAGGAGCCCATGCACCCGATCAAATGTTATCACAGGCAAAGACATAGGGCACCTGAGAGGAGAAGGTGGAGGAAGGAGGAATGCCAGAATCGTCCAGGGTTGAGTTAGAGGAAAATAGGAGGCCGAAGAGATTGGCCTTTTCAGTTGGAGAGTTAGCAAAAGAGCCATCAGATCGAATAAGAGGAGGAAAGGCAGATTTACAGAAGTTGTTAGAGATGTTTTTGGCAAGAGGCCAGAAAGATTTGTCAGTAGGAGAACCAAGGAGGTTAGCGCACTTTCGTTTGATGAAAGCCCGCTTTGCTCGTCGAAGAGTATCCCTGCAACGATTTCTAGCTGAATGAAAATTAGCGAGAGTGATAGGAGACGAGAATTTCCACCCCGATAAGCGCTGTCTCTGGCCTGAATGGCCAGAGAACAGGCACGATGCGAACCATGGATTTATGAGGAGAGAAAGATTTAGTCGAAGAGGAATGAACCTTCTCATCCCGTCAACGATTACAGCTCCCACCTTAGTGGCAGAAGCCGAGGCGTCATCAGAGTCAAAGCAGTCATTCCAATTATAGTTAGCGTAGAAGCGACGCAAGGCCCCCAATCACCCCGATCAAAGTGCCAGAAAAAACGCATAGGGCAGGATGGAGCTGTTGGAGAGAAAGTATTAAAGTTAAGAGATATAAGGTTGTGGTCAGATTTACCAATAGGAGCGAAGGTAGTGTATTTATAGAAAGAAGGACTAGTGGTGAAACATAGGTCAAAGTGGTTCAAGATTGGTTTAGGACGGATCCGGAATGTGTGTAGGTTTCTTTGATTATTTGCTCCAGATCGTTAAGACATGCTGAATGATTCGGCCTCCTCCCACCTAAATCAGTATGAGAGGACCCAACCATTCAGTGTTGTGTACATTAAAATCCCAAAATAAAAAAACTCAGAATTTGAATGAGCAAGAATATAACAGTTGCGTGAGAGGTGTAAAGATATTCAAAGAAAGAGAGGGGGGGGGTGAAAATCTTTTTTCTGTTAGGAGAACAGTACAAGAAGCACAAGTTATTGTAGGTAGAAGGAAGAAAGAATTTTGAGCCACAAGCATCGAAGTTAGGATGATTCGAGATTCAACGGACGTGTTAACAGGGAGTATTAATGTTTGAACATAGGCACAACACTCCACCCTTCAGACGGAAATTAATGAAATAAGTTATAGTTAGATACATTAAACGAGTTAGAGGGTGAATTCTTAGCCATCTGGGTCTCAGACAGGAGCAAAAGGTTAGGGTTAGAGTTAGATAGATGATATTCAACAGAGACGAAGTTAGATTTTAAGCCGCGGATGTTGGTAAAAGTTTAATAGAAAGCCCACGTCCTATGCAAAATGTGCCATCTTTCACTAACCACACAACACAACAACACACACACTCCACACAC
>JABUQX010109458.1:20000-30783 GCA_015478945.1 Trachelipus rathkii
AACAGATTTATTTGCGTTCTTAAACAATGAGCAGTTGTTAGGTATTTCACAGTATTACGGTTTAATACTAACCTAACTATATATATATATATATATATATATATATATATATATATATATATATATATATATATATATATATATATATATCTCTCTTTATTATTGATAAATATCTATATATATATATATATATATATATATATAAATATCCGATCTCCCGTTCCGTGTGGCCGTTAAGTAACTTTGTCCATATATATATATATATATATATATATATATAACATATATATATATATATATATATATATATATATATATATATATATATGCTAAATACTCTTGTTATTTCTATATATATATAAAAAATATATATATATATATATATATATATATATATAGAGAGAGAGAGAGAGAGAGAGAGAGAGAGAGAGAGAGAGAGAGAGAGAGAGAGAGAGAGAGAGAGAGAGGGAAGCTTTAATATATAAATATGAAGCAGACATATATATAGAAGAAAAGTGGTGAAATGGAAGAATCTTCCTCTTCCAGGTTTTCCAACTTTCAAGTTTCCAACTCCAAGAGGTTGAAGACTGAAGTTGTGCTAGAAAGCGTTGATGTTGGATCTTGAGGAACTGGGTGTGTTTTTGACTTTTTGTGGACGAGTGAATAAATTAAATAAGAAAATCGCGTTTCACTAGAAAATTAAACAATAATCATAAAAATCACTTTTTTCGTATTAAAAATGAAAAAATAGCTATTAAGTATTAATGAATGATTTCTATTTAAGTACAAAATAAATATTGATTCTAACAACGAAATTAATTTAAATTGGATGGTAGACAACTGATACTTGAACGACTCTGGAAGTCTGGATCTTAAGAAAATCTATTAAATTTTAGTAAAAAATGAAATAATATTTAAGAAGTTCGAACTGGATGCCAGACGACTTATCATAAGAAAAGCTTTAGTGATGTACCCCCAAATACTAACTTTTAGTAATGGCTATTATAAAATCGTTAATTTAGTTAATTACATATTTAAGCAAAACAATCGTAATCGCCAGTAGATGATTAAACTAGTCGGTACTCGGTATGTTAACTGTAAACCAGCTCACAGGAGTCCTGTTCCGGTATTAGATTTCTGCAAGGATTATCTTCGTCCACACTGACACTGAACACACTCCATAGAGCTACACGTAAATCAGGATCAGGCTGGTCTCGAGTGGACTGCAAAGTCTTGCCACTGAATAACTGAATAGTGATTAGTGAATACTCAGAAGACAATTTGACTATGTGGTATGTGCCATGTCGATCCCCCCTCTCCCTATTTTTGGTTCCCGAAAAGACGAAAAATCTAAAACCCCAATTTTTCGGTTTATTTTATACACGACATTGGGGACGAACGAAAAACGAAATATGGGGGAAAAGAGAGTTTCATCACTTCAGGGTGTCGGGAGAGGGGGATAAGATTTTATTTTTTTCCGGCCTTTAAAAAAAATTTTTTTGAAAAGAATATCGGATTTCGATATTAAGAAAAAATATCGAAATATCGATATATCGCCTAAGAAAATATCGCCCAAAAATATCGATATATCGAGCCAAAAATATCGATATTTCGATATATCGATATTTTTTGGCCATCCCTAATATATATATATATACAGTGGCGAAACCAGTACTCTCTCTCTCTCTCTCTCTCTCTCTCTCTCTCTCTCTCTCTCTCTCTCTCTCTCTCTCTCTCTCTCTCTCTCTCTCTCTCCTCTCTATATATATATATATATATATATTTTTATCTATATATATATATATATATATATATATATATATATATATATATATATATATATATATATATATATATATATATATATATATATATATATATATATATATATATTATTGCTATATATATATATATATATCAATGCTAAAGCTATATATATATATATATATATATTAGGGATGTACCGATAGTATCGGTATCGGTATCGGTATCGGTAGTATCGGCCATTTTGGGGGGTATCGGTATCGGTATCGGTATCGGTTAATATGGCCGATACTTAGCCGATACTTCTTACTTTTGGGGTGAAAAATTATGAGAAACTTTTAAAGAGTAAATAATAAATCTAGTTCAATTTAGATAGCTAGTACTAGGTTATGTTTTTTTTTCCTCGATTTCCTTTTTAACTTAGATTTTTAGCGTTTCTCCAACTTGGATTTTTGCTGGATAGCCATTATTATAATTTATACAGTTTTTTCTTTTTTTTTTTTAGTTGATCAATAGTATTTTTTTTTTTTTTTTGTACGCAATTTCGTGAGAGTGTGTGATTGCGCGAGTGTTTTTAAACTTTCTGGATTATTCATATTTTAGATATTTGCTGTAAATAGGGTTTTACCGTTTTAAAATTTCAGGTTTTAAATTTAGGTTTTAGCGTACGAATAATTTTTCCTCATTTCTCCTTTGGTTTTTGTCTATTTGTTTCTGTGTTTTTTTATTTTTTTTTTTTGTGTGTGTGATTGTGTGTGCGTGTATGATAGCAGATTTGCACAGGCGTGGCTTTCATTTGACTTTACCAACATCAATGGCTTGCACTCTAACTCTGCATCCATGGAATACCACCTCTCTAACTCTAACCCTAATTTTATGCTCTTGTCTGAGACCCAGATGGCTAAAATTCATCCTTCAACTCGTTTAATATATCCAACTATAACTTATTTTATAATTTCCGTCTGAAGGGTGGAGTATGTGCCTATGTAAATATAAACACTCCTATAACACGTCTCGAGAATCTCAAATCTCCTAACTTCGATGTTCTGTGGCTTAAAATCTTTCTTCCTTCTACTACAATAATCTTATGCTTTTGCTACTGTTCTCCTAACAGAACAGATTTTCATACCTTTTTTGATTACCTTACTACTTCTCACGAGACTGTTATATCTTCTCATTAAAATACTGAGGTCCTCTATTTAGGGGATTTCAATGTACACAACACTGAATTGTTGGATTCCTCTCATACTGATTTAGGTGGGGAGGAAGCCGAATTATTCAGTATTCTCAACGATCTGGAGCAACTAATTAAAGAACCTACACACATTCCGGATCGTCCCAACCAATTCTTGAACACACTTGACCTATGTTTCACTACTAGTCCTTCTCTCTATAAATACACCACCTTCGCTCCTATCGGTAAATCTGACCACAACCTTATATCTCTTGATTTTAATACCTTCTCTCCAACATCTCCATCCTGCCCTATGCGGTTTTTCTGGCACTTTGATCGGGCCAATTGGGAGGCATTGCGTTGATTCTAAGCTAACTATAATTGGAGTGACTGCTTTGACTCTGAAGGCGCTTCAGCTTCTGCCGATAAAGTGGGAACTGTAATTGTTGATGGGATGAGCAGGTTCATTCCTTCTTGGACTAAATCTTTTTCTCCTCAAAATCCATGGTTCGATCGTGCTTGTTCTCTGGCCATTCAGGCTAGAGACAGTGCGTATCGGGGGTGGAAAATTCTCGTTCTCCTATCACTCTTGCCAATTTTCATTCAGCTAGAAATCGTTGCAGGGATACTCTTCGACGAGCAAAGCGGACTTTCATTAAACGAAAATGCGCTGACCTCCTTGGTTCTCCTATTGACAAATCTTTCTGGCCTCTTGCCAAAAACATCTCTAACAACTTCTGTAAATCATCCTTTCCTCCTCTTATTCGCTCCGATGATTCTGGTGTTAATAATCCAACTGAAAAGGCCAATCATATCTTTGGCCTAATATTTTCCTCTAACTCAACCCTGGACGATTCTGGCATTCCTCTTCCTCCTCCTTCTCCTCTCAGGTGTCCTATGCCTTTACCTGTAATTTCATTTGATCGGGTGCATGGGCTCCTGAAATCTATGAACGTTAGGAAGGCGGGTGGCCCGGATGGCATTCCTCTCCGAGTTTTGAGGAAGTGTGTTTCCGTGCTGACCCCGCCCCTCGTTCAACTATATTATCTATGCCTCAATACCAGCACTTTCCCTCAGTGTTGGAAGCGCGCATATGCTGCTCTGATCCTTCTAACAATCGCCTTATAGCTCTAACTTGTATTCTTTCTAAGATCTTTGAAACCCTTCTCAACTCTCACTTCTTAGATCATCTGGAATCTCATTCCCTTCATTCCGATTGCCAGTACGGCTTTCGGCGCTCGAGGTCTACTGGCGATATACTTTCCTATTTAACAGATTTATGGTTTTCCGCCCTTAGGAACTACGGGAAGACTTGTGTGGTGGCGCTTGACATATCCAAAGCATTTGACCGGGTATGGCACGCGTCACTGCTCTCCAAGCTCCCCTCCTTTGGGCTTCCTTCTTCTCTTTGCTTATTTAAGTCTAGCTTTCTTTCAAATCGCTCAATGTCGGCTGTTGTTGATGGGGCGACTTCTTTTTCTGTCAATAGTGATGTTCCTCAGGGTTCTGTTTTATCTCCTACTTTATTCATGCTTTTCATCAATGATCTTCTCACCTGCACATCTAACTCTATCCACTCATATGCCGATGACTCGACCCTTCATTCTTCAACTCATTTCAATTCTGCTCCCTCTTTTACTTCTAGAATTGCCTCTCGTCTTAATCTTTCCGATTCTATTCTAGCTGATCTGGATAGAATTTCAGGGTTGGGTCGTCTCAAGCTTGTGAAATTTAATTCTTTAAAAACCCAACTTCTACAAATCTCCCTCTCTAAGACACCTAACTTTCCTATCTCTTTCGACGGTTCTCTCGTCTCTCCTGTTGACAATATAAACATCCTTGGCCTTAACATAAACAAAAAAATTGTATTGAAAACCTCAAATCACAACGGTTGCTAGGGCGGCCTCAAAGAAACTGGGAGTTCTGTTCAGACTGCGAGACTTTTTTTCCTCATCTCAGTTACTCCAGCTATACAAGGGTCTCATCCGCCCTTGTATGGAGTAATGCTCTCATATCTGGGAGGGCTCTGGTTTCACCCGGCTTTTGGATAGGGTCAAGTCAATGGCCAAAAGTCTTATAAACTGTTTTGTACTTTCTAGTTCACTTGACCCTCTATATTTGCGGCGCGATGTTGGTGCTTTATCCCTTTTCTATAGGTACTGTAGCGGTAAGTGCTCGAGGGAACTTTCCACTCGCGTACGACCACCTTTACGACACCCTCGTAGTACAATGGGTGCTGTGTCTGCACACGAGTTTTGTGTTGATATTATTAACTCCAGACTAGTTCGCTGCGGTGCTTCTTTCTTTCCTGCCTTTCTGTGGAATTCTTTCCATCATCTGTGTTTCCTACTCAATTTAATCTCCCTCACTTTAAAACCTGCGTCTGTGCTCATCTGCGTAATTTGCGTTAGATGAATTTTTGAGGCATTCAACACCCCCTCCTTGAATAGGGTTCTGCCCGTGAGCGGCGGTGTCAACTCTAAAAAAAAAAAAAGGTTCTAATAAGGAATTCCTTAAGCTAGCTGAAACCCCACAAGAATGGCATCTCCAACGGTGAACCACTTCTAGAATGCATTTAAATAGCATAACCGAGGAGCTTGCTCGCTTGACAAAAAAAAAAAGATTCACAGAAGTGAAAGCCGCCTTATCTGCAACCCCTGGCAACAGCACTGATAGTGACGATAGTGGCTTTTCAACAAATAAACCTACTGAAGATGAAGAGGATTTGGATATGTTAGACTTTGATAAGTTCATGGCCAAAATTGCATTGACATCTCATTCACCTTCAAAGGAATCACACCAGGAAACCTCATCGTAAAAACTGAAGAGACAGTCATCAAGGAGCAAAGATAATTCAAATTTGCAATCTGTGAAAGAGGAGATGAGGCTCTACGAAAACATGGAGATGCTGCCTACAGAAGAGAATCCTTTCATGCGGTGGCATGAAAATGAGCCAAGGTTTTCATTATTATCAGTGCTTGCAGGCAAATAATTATCAGCACCTCCTTCATCAGTCGAGAGCGAGCGTATTTATAGTGTAGGTAGGAATGTAAACACCCCAAAAATGAACAGGCTCTCGCCAGATACTAGTGAAAGCTTAATGTTTTTGCATCACAATTTGTGAATTTTTGAATTTGAGTATTGAATGATATCTATCTTAAAGGAGTATTTTATTATGTCATGTTTGAGTAATAGCGTTTTTTTATTTTATCTTTTCAGCTGATTAATTGAGGTCTCTTCTTTCATTATTTTTATTCTTTATATTGTAGCTAGTTAAAGAATCTTCTTGTAAATTGTAATCATGTTAAAACATAAAAGCTAGTAGCTAAACTTTGTTAATACTTGAAAATGGAAATGGAATATTTTTTAAATAAACACAAACATAAAAAAGTTATTAATATTATATTTGCAATTATTATTCCTTAAAGATACTATTTTAATTTATAAAATAAATATACTTGGGCACAACCAAATATGAAATATAAATGACTAAGTATTGTTTGTACAGGAAATGCAATCTTGAGTTGCCTAGCAGTGCACAAATGTTCTATCTTATTACTGTGTATTTATTATATTAATTAAAGTATCGGTATCGTATCGGTATCGGTATCGGCACCTAAAAAAATAGAGTATCAGTATCGGCCTCTTTTCTGGTATCGGTACATCCCTAATATATATATATATATATATATATATATATATATATATATATATATATATATATATATATATATATATATATATATATATATATTTATTTATATATATACATATATATATATATATATATATATATATATATATATATATATATATATATATATATATATATATATATATATATATATATATATATATATATATATATATATATATATATATATATATATATATATATATTAAATAAAATATTAAAATCAAAGAAAAATGAAATTTTAATTTCTATAAAAGGTGTCATGACTTTATTTAAAGTCACTCTTTTCCTTCCATTATTCTTAAGTATTTTAGTAATTTCTTTATTATTTTATTTGTTTCATTAAAAAGTCTTTGTTATAAAATTATTATTTATTATGTATAGTATTTAAACATATTTATTAACAGAGTATTTATAAACAATTTTGTACTCTAAATTCACAGACACCATCTCTGCCATTCGATTTGGCCATGAACTGCCGCCATTTTTAATGGGTTAAAAGCGTTATTTAATAGCGGTTATTCTTACCTTTTTCGTTTTAAGGAGAGACTTCATAACTAGACCCCGAACTTTTTGAACGCAAAATCAAAATTTTCACATTTTTTTTTATTATCTAAATTAGTAGAAAAATTCCTCCTGAACATCTCCGTGTAATTATTTTTTAAAAATTCTATATGGTTTTTTAGATACAGAAATTTATTTAGAGAGGTGTCGAACTAAAAAATTCCAATTCCAGTCAAAATTGCAATTCCAGGTTCAAGATAAAAAAAAATGTTTTATTTATAATTATAGAAAATCTATTTTTTTTTATATTCTCAACCTCTAACCCATTTTTCGGATTTTACTCAGTCAAATAAATGGAGCCGAAGCTGGAACCGGAGCCTTTAGACGGAGCCGAAGCCGGAATCTTATCCTGGGAATAATTTTTTTAGATGAAAAATTTATCGCCAGAAGACGTGTTGAACAATTTTCAAATAGTGCAGAATCCTTAGTGGGATCCGGATCCAGAGTCGGGCCGGAGTCAAAGTCAGGTGGAGCTACAACCGGTGCCGGAGCCGAGCCGGAACCGGGTATGATTTTTTCTAAGAATATTTTTTAGATGAAAAATTTATTGCTAGAAGACGTGCTGAACAATTTTCAAATAGTGCAGAAACCTTAGTCGGATCCGGAGCAGAATTCGGAGCCGGAGACGGAGTTGCAGCCGGAGCCGGATCCTGGGTATGATTTTTTTTTAAAAAACTATATTTTCAGGTGAAAAATTTAATGCCAGAAGACGTACTGAACAATTTTCAAATAGGGCAGAAACCTTAGTTGGATCCGGATCCGGAGCTGGAGCCGGATTCTGGGTATATATTTTTTTTCAAGAAAATTTTTTGTTAGATGAAAAGTTTGTTGAAAGAAGACGTGCTGAACAATTTTCAAATAGTACCAGAATCGACAGTCGGATCCGGAGTCAAAGTAGGAGCCGAGGTCAGTACCGGTACAAAAGTATGATTTTTTTAGATGAAAAATTTATTGCCAGAAGATATGCTGAACAATATTCAAATAGTGCAGAAACCTTAGTTGGATCCGGGTCCGGAGCCGAATTTGGAGCCGGATTCTTTCCAAGAAAATTTTTTTAGTTGAAAAATTTGTTACCAGAAGCCGTGCTGAACAATTTTCAAATAGTGCAGAATCCTTAATCGGATCCGGATCCGGAGTCGAAGTTGGAGTCGGAGTCGGAGTCAGAGCCGGTGCAATAGTATGATTTTTTTTTTTTAAATATTTTTTAGATGAAAACTTTATTGCCAGAAGACGTGCTGAACAATTTTCAAATAGTGCAGAAACCTTAACTGGATCCGGATCCGGATTCGGATCTGGATTCGGATCCGGATCCGTATTCGGATCTGGATTCGGATTCGGATCCGTATCCGGATTCTGGGAATAAATTTTTTCAAGAAAATTTTTTTTATAGGAAAAATTTGCTGAAAGAAGACGATGCTGAACAATTTTCAAATAATTAAGATCCTTAGTGGATCCGGAGTCGGAGCCAGAGTCGGAGCCGGAGTCAGAGCCGGTGCAATAGTATGAATTTTTTTCCGAAGAATATTTTTTTAGATGAAAAATTTATTGCCAGAAGACGTGCTGAACAATTTTCAAATAGTGCAGAAACCTTAGTCAGATCCGGAGCCGAACGTGAAGTCGAAACCGGAGCCGGAGCCTGGGTATGAATTTTTTTCAAAAAATATTTTTAAGTGAAAAATGTAATGCCAGAAAACGTAATTAACAATTTTCAAATAGTGCAGAATCCTTAGTAGGATCCGGAGCCGGATTCGGAGCCGAATCCTGGGTATAAATTTTTTTCAAGAAATAATTTTCTTAGATGAAAAATTTATAGCCAGAAGACTTGGTGAACAATTTTCAAATAGTGCAGAATCCTAAGTCGGATCCGGATTCGGAGTCGGAGCAGGAGTCGAAGTCGGAGCTAGAGCCGGAGCCGGAGCCGGAGCCGGAGCCGGAGCCGGGCCGGGCGAATATGATTTTTCAAAAAAATTTTCAGGTGAAAAATTTATTGATAGAAGACGTGCTGAACAATTTTCATATCTTGCCGAAACATTAGTCAGATCCGGAGCCGGAGCCGGAGCCGGAGCCGGAGCCGGATCCGGATCCTGGGTATGAATTTTTTCAAAAAATATTTTAGGTGAAAAATTTATTTCCAAAAGACGTACTGAACAATTTTCAGTTAGTACAGAAACCTTAGTCGGATCCGGATTTGGAACCGGATCCGGATTCGGAGCCGGATCCTGAGTATAAATTATTTTCAATAAATATTTTTTTAGATAAAAAATTTATAGCCAGAAACTTGCTAAACAATTTTCAAATAGTGCAGAATCCTTAGTCGGATCCGGATTCGTAGTCGGAACCGGAGTCGAAGTCGGAGATAGAGTCGGAGCCGGAGTGATTTTTTTCGAAAAATATTTTTTACGGTGAAAAATTTATTGATAGAAGACGTGCTGAGCAATTTTCAAATAGTGCAGAAACCTTTGATGGTTCCGGATCCGAGGCCGGAACCGGAGTCGGATCCAGAGTCGGAGACGGAGCTGAATCCTGTTTATAAATATTTTTCAAGAAATATTTTTAGGTGAAAAATGTATCGCCAGAAGACGTGCTGACTAATTTTCAAATAGTTCAAAAACCTTAGTCGGAACCTGAGCCAGAGTCAGAGCCGGATCCTGTTTCTAAATTTTTTTCAAGAAATATTTTTTTTAGGTGAAAAATATATTGCCGGAAGACGTGCTGAACAATGTTCAAATAGTGCAAAAACCTTAGTCGGATCCGGATCCGGAGTCGGAAACGGGACCGGATTCTGGGTATAATTTTGTTCCTATAAATATTTTTTTGGGTGAAAAATTTATTGCCAGAAGACGTGCTGAACAATTTTTCAAATAGTGCAGAAATCGTAGTCGGATCCGGCGCCGGATCTGGAGCCGCAGCCGGAGTGAGTTGTGTGGTTTGAAGAAAGGGGTAAATGAGAGAATAAATGAAAGTACGTTGAGATGATTTGGTCATGTGGAAAGGATGGATGATGGTCGGTTGGTTAAGCGGATGCATAGTGATGAGTGTGCTGGGAAACGACCGGCTGGGAGGCCGAAGAAAAAGTGGATTGAATTAGTAAAGGAAAGCCTGGAGTGTGTTTGGCAGAGGCGAAAAGAAAGGTGCATAATAGGAGTGAATAGCGGGGTTTTGTGAGGGGGGTAAGGTTGTGGGCCACCGGTTCCAAGGGATGAACCCCACATTGACGAGATGCCATAGTGAGGGATTGTCGCTGTTCCGTGAAGTTCTAGGGTGGATTTTCTGACTGCGACGAGTTGTCACTAAAAGGCATAAAGATGGCGGTAAGGCTGGGCTTTCTTTTCGACTTGCGTCATATTCTTCTACTATTTTTCTGTTTCCAGTAAATACTACGCACCTTGATGAGAAAAGGTGTGTGATGATGATGATGATATATATAATATATATATATATATATATATATATATATATATATATATATATATATACTATATATATATATATATATATATATATATATGCTATATATATATATATATATATATATATATATATATATATATACTGTATACTATATCCATCCATAGAAGGGTGCTTAG
>JABUQX010109459.1:0-12500 GCA_015478945.1 Trachelipus rathkii
TATTGCGTGTCTTAAAAAATTGTCGCAGTACAGTTCTTTTTAATGAAATAGTTCACATTATTTTGATTTATTTTATAATTTTCTATCTAGAAATCCTAAAATGAAAAATAATTCACATACCAATAACAATGTTTGTAAATAAAAAATTTTCAACAGTTTCTAAATCATTTCGACGCTTTCTTCTTCTTAATTTCTCACGCATTACATATATTGTATACGAACTCTTAAAAGTACGTACATTTTTCTTCCTGTTAAAATGTATTTCATCAACATTTAAGAATTTATTTGGTAAATCGTTTTCATGCAATCTTGAAAAGTTTTTACGGTACTGCTTCTTACAGTCCTATATTGAAAATAATAATTGTGTTTCATTGGAAATGCTAATTTATCCTGTCACAAAAAGGCAGAAAATGTTGAATTTTTCCATTCATGAGTTTTTCTTTGAGGTTCTTTGGTCTTAAATCTTGATTCGTTTTTTAATGGAGTAATTTTTTTCAACGTTCATTTTCGTCTTTTTATATCAGCTTTCTTAACATCTTCATTATTAAACTTGCAAAATCCTGTTTTAAATAAATTAAAAACTTTAACTTCTAAATTTACGTGTTTTCTCATTAAATTTTCACACTACATCTCTATTCAATTTTAAGAACTCCTTAAATAATAAGTTAACGTCTATTTTTTCCGCCTAGAATTTTATCATCATTCTTAACAATTGTGAAATAGTCTTATTTATGTTAAATCTTACAAATTGAGTTCTTTTTAACAGTATTTTGCTTCTATTGCATTTTGAAATAAATAATGGTGTTTTTTTTTCATTATTGAAAATCGTGCAATTTCCATAAAGCAGAAAAGTGTAATTTCATTTCAAATAGTTCTGGATTAGAGTGTCTTATAATTGACGTTTTTTAATGAGAATTTCAATATTTGTTTTTAGTATTGTAATCAAATGAAACTTGGTACTTAATTGTTAGAACTAACTTCCTGTGTTGTATAATTCAAAAAATTTTAACTTTTCAACTAAAATTATCGCTTTGTTTCGTTCTAAATTTTCTGTCAATCTTATTACAGATATTTTCTCAGGGAACTCGTTAAAAAGCTATCCGTAAATTTTTAATCTTTTCAAATTTTTCAATTATATTTGAAAATTCAATTATATTTGTACGTATAATCGCTTTCACCTTAGGAAATATATGGAGCTCTTTTCTTACGGTATTGTCACCGCAATTTGAACACAAATAAATGTGTTTCTTCATCCTCGTAAAACTTGCTTAATCTTCCAACAAGCAGAGAAAAGTGAAGTTTATATAATTTGCTACCTCGAGACGGCTAGTCTTTGTAATTTGGTGTACGCGGTTCTTTTTGCCTTTTTTTCATTCATCCGGCACATATTGCTGGGTTTCAATATTTTACGGTTTCTTCCATTATCATACCAAATTTGATACTTTCATTTAGTTTGTTCGAAATCGGGGATCTTGTTGTATCTGAGGATCAGACAACAATATTTTTTCTTTTATAGGGGTTGCTACACCATTCACGCTTGTGGTTCGGGGTTCAACGCCCTTTGCTTCTTTTCTCTTTATCACTCTACTTAAATTCTATCAACAATTGAACTCAGAATTTTTTCCTAGAACTTCGCTACATGGAGTACGTGGATTGTGGTATCCAAATCCAGGTTATCTTCAGACCAATTGCTAAATTACTTCTTGATGAGACTAATGCAGGTTCATCTAAGAATTGTGACATTGGTTGTTTGGGGGAAACGGTAAGTGTGTTCAGAGCAGTCTTGGACCAGACAGGAGAGGTGATAGTGTCTTTGGTGCGAGTCTGACCAATTTGGCAACATGTGGCGAAATCAATTTTGCTTAGGAACAACCAGCCGAACTTTTACCGTTTTAATCCAGTGGTTTCTCTGTTTACGGCCTGGCCATCCAAGAGTTGTTATTAAATTGGTCGGCTCTCTTTTTCCTTGTATTTTTATTTGACCAAATCTTCATTTTCAATGAACCCTGTTTGCTGCTCTGTTTGCTTTTTCTATAACTTACCTTACAATCTATTCCGCTTCAGTGTACGTTAGCTCGAATACGCCCTATCCTGTTTTTAGATAAACACTTTTTCATACACATCGTCTACCGAATTCCGGGGGGCTTTTTCTGCTTAAGAGAGTTATGCTCACCATTTTGGCTCAGACTATGTGTTACCCTTTAGAAGTATCACCTGATAAATGCTTGGTTACCGCTGGTGTTTACTTTTTTACCGCTCGGTTTCTTGGGGAATATCTTCGAATTTCTATTTTAGAAATTATTGGTGAAGAATTCTTTAAAGCTATTGGAGTAGTGTTTTGTAACAGTTATTGGGTTCAGCATTTGAGAGAGAGAGTGAATGTTTTTTTCGTCAGTTTGATAAGTTCGCATGGAGAGTGTGTCCTTTCTCCGCAGATAGCAGAAAAAGTGGTTGAATTGTTTTAGGTGTGAATTTAGTGTTTACTAGGGGTGTCTCATTAAGTATTGGGTGAGATTCGGTTTTTTGGTGAATGAGGACATCTTTGGCACCCATTTATTTTTGTTCTTGTGTGGGTTATATCTATTTCCGAAATCTGATTATCGACTTAAAACGTGATGTGACAATTACCTTTGCTTTCTTTTAATATCATTTCAAATATAAACAGATTCTAAAATCTCTTCTAAATTTTGCGCTCTGTCTTTTCTTCAATAAATTTTTCCGACATTACATATATAATTTTAGGATGCTTTACAAGTTAACATTATATTATTCCCTAGATTCTCAACATTTGAAATTTATTTTGTTTAAATCTTAAAATTGACGTTTTTAGTTACGCGTATTTCAGTTTCAAGCATTTGAACAAATAATAAGTGTGTTTACCCATTGAAAATGTACATCATTTTCTAAAAGTCATAGAAAATGAGAATTTATTACATTTTAGTTTCTTAGGTTCTTAAATACTTGGACTCTTGATTCTTTTATAATGTTAAATTCTTTTCAATTTTACTTTGTTTTATTATAATACACCAAGATCATATTCCATTTATTGTCATGTGAAACTCCTGACTTTTAAATTTAAACAATATGTTGAATCTATCTACAAAATCAGTACGCTCTTCTTTCTTAAAGTTGACCAACATCTACATTCTACAATTCTTAGGAAGTTACTATGCTTTAAAACTATCGTCGCGATTTTTCGCTAAATTTCAACATTGATTATTTGGTAAAATCTGTAAAATTGAGTTTTTAGACGGGTATTTCTGCTTTCAGCTATTCTTTTATGAAAATTTAACTTTGCTTAGTTTTTAACTTGATAGAAAAATTGCCAGATTTACCTGTGATAAAGAGTTCACCATCCACAAAGCAGAAAAACCGAATGAATTTACTTAATCAAGCCTCTTCCAGAGCTGTAATTCCATTAATCTGTTCCATCCGTTGGGGTCGTTTAGGATTGATTACAGGATTCCGTCCAGATATTTGCGGTTTTGTGCCACTTTCACCTTACCATACACGGTACATAGTTCTCTATATATACAGTTGTGAAACCTGGGTGATTTGTTTTCAGATATAACAAATTTAACCTAGTCTAAACTCTCTTATGGGGCTTCTCTTTCCGTCTTAAATCTCTCCGGACTCACAATTTACCATCTTCGAATTTAGAACTCTCTAAAAGTACGCTCATTATTTTTGCTAAATGTTCAACAAATTCTGAAAAATTATTCGTTTGGTAATCCGTTAAAGGATTGAGGTTTGTTTAACGTTCTCTGTAATGTTTATTTTCACGCCTTACTTTGTAAAAAAATTAATCTAGTACGTTTCTTAGTCTGAATAATGCCACTATTATCATCAAAACAAGCAGAAAAGTGTAATTTCTCTATGATAATTTCTTAGGTGTCTTGATACAATTGGACGTTCTTTTTTACTGAATCATATTCACGTATTGATTCTGTGTTTTATATACTTCGCTAAAATAGTTCATCTAGTTTGTGAAACTCTGTAACTGTTTTAACTATGAGAATTTTAGAATTGGCATCTAGTTACTTCTATTAGAGATGTTGACCCGCTTTTCGCTTAATTAATTTTTTACAGCATAATCACGGGGTCCTCAGATATGCTCTATATTAAGAGTGACCGCCATCTCCTCTTTCCCTAAAATTGTGCGACATTTGCACCACACTTTTTCGTCGGGTCAAGAGGGACCCTGGCTAAATTATGGAGTTTTTTATATCGTATTTTATTTCAGCCTATTCATCGCACAAGGAGGAGGGACTAGGGTTTTGCAACCTTGTTATTAAACTGCGAGATCCCATCAACGCCAGTATAGGGCCAAAGTACTAGCACGACTTTTATATAACTTTCGATTATCCTGAGCCGTTGCTCTGTACCAAGTTGGTTGTACCGTTGTTTCTTCAACGCATGCAAAATTTCACAGCCCTATTCTCTGTCTAATTATAACTCGGTTACACTTGCAAAATATTGTAACTCTGAGTCGTCTCGCTACCGAATACAGGTCTGGTCCTTAAATACAAATAAATTACTTCCTTAATTATATTTACCTTCTTTTTCTTAACATCTTTGGGACTCTTTCATACCTCCTTTCATGGCTTTCGACACATACTGCGTGGAGCATACTTCCGCGTGGCTTCCTAGAGGAGATGTTAGGTGATCCCGTTTTCTTATAAGAGGGCTGGTGTGCAGAGTCATTTGATCAAACTTATTTGTAATTCCCTGGCCTGTGAGGCAAAAGATTGAGTTTGTCTTTAACAGTGTGTACTTTCTCAGCGATTGAACAAAATGAGAGCGCTGTGTTTCTCAAATTGTAAAGATCCGCCAACTAAGTTCCAAACATAGCAGAAAAGCGATTCATTTCATTTAAATCAGTTTTTACGGCTGTCATAACAAAGTTGACGGTTGTTTAATGAAATACTTTCTCAGATATTTGATTCTTCCATCTTTATATTCTACCAAATTATTAACTTTCTTCACTCATTAGTATGTTCGTAAACCACCTGTTTTATCATACAATAGCAATCATATTTTAATCACCACAACACTTCACATCTCTCACACCACTCATTTATAACGCTTTTATACGATCTCTTAAATCCATTTCTTCCAACCTTATTTACCGCAATCCCCCTCTAGATCTATCATCTCCCCCTTGTATAATAAGTAACTCCCCTGTTCTACCCCCCTGCGTTGCTCGGGCCGCCGGCGCCCTCCTTTTTACCCCCCTCTGATTGCCCCTCCCCCTCTGATGGTGACACGTGCCTCGACCGCATTGCTCCTGGCCCGGCGTCGTCTCTCACAACTCTTTGATCACACACACACATATATAAAAATTTTTGTATCTACATATACACCAATTCCGTCTCACACACATACATCACATCATACACACACTTGGTTGTAAAATTCTCATCTCTTATCTTATCTCTCCCTCATCACTCTTCTTATCTACCGAGTCCTTTTAACCTACCTGAACAAGCACACTCACTACTATCTCCCTCTTCTCCAGCATATATATTCTATGTAATCGACACAATCACACCACACACCTTCGTTCCTTGTGGGTGTTTCTCTAACTTTTTTCGACTTAACTGTATGTCACTTATTTCTTTCTTTTTCTTTTCTTCTTTATTTTTTTTCTTTCTTATTATTAATTCTTGACGTATAAAGCATTACATTCTGTTATCACACCCACTACACATACCCTGTAAACACACATATAGTACACATATACACACTTAACCTCTACCTTCGATCCGGCGTGCTTGGTTTTCGGGAGGTCGCCACGGGTAGTGTCTCTATCCAGGCAACACTAGGCTTCCAGCACACCAACAGTGGTCCGGTGTGGATTTCTTACAATACACTCCGTGCGGGGCCCTGGCGACAAATCACCCCCTCCACAGTTACACTCTGTTAGACAATAACTTCTTTCAACCACACACGTGACAGTCTGTCTTTTAATCTCGCTCGCTGTGCTGGATCGGGCCCTGCGGTGGCGTCGTCCCGGCGTACTTCTCCCGGCGCCGCGCGCGCTCCAGCCGCCGCGCCGGTTCGCCCCTGGGCGGGTTTTCCCCGCCAGGGGGACGGAGAATGCCAGACAGGAACCCTCAGGTTACTCCTTTACCCTACCGCGGTTCACTTATATATATATAGTATTGACTCCCTTGACTCTACTGCTCTGTCATTATGTAAGGAGGGGTCGGGATTGTCTACTTTAACCTCCACTGTAAGACCCCACTTCCCAAGTAAATAAACATGTAGCGCTGACGCAAACACGGGGTCGGGGCACAACCACACAACTCTCTAGTAACATCCACTTGGTCACGTATACATGTAATCACGCACGTGACATGGCAAATGATCAAAAATAGGTATATAATATATATAACACCGAGGTACTTCCCATACATATACAACACGATTAACGTCCAAACTACTTCCAGAGAGAGAATAGGGTTTACCGAAAGTAAACTTCATCTCAAAAGAGTTTTACTGAAGTAACATTTATAGAAACCAACAAATTTAACACATCAGTCAAATCTGTGGTCTTCCACTAATGGGATAACTAATTTTAGATAATTAATTTGCCTCTAATAATATATCTTATAAAATTTGATAATAAATATTTAATACATATATAATGATATCAGTTAAATATATTATCTAGATTATGAGAGCTGCAAATTTGGAAGGACCACTGTCACTGCTGAGAGATGGTTTGAAAATTCATTGATATAATGTTCTCAATATCTTTTCAATACATACAACTAGAGAAGTATTATGATACTTTTATATTAATTTCATTTTTCATCGTTTTTTCCTGTTAAACAGGGTACTGTTTCGGGCTCCTGTCTTAATACTTTGCACAATTTCTTTCAGCAGTTCATAGGACGCATCGGGAACAATTTGAATAATTCCATTTGGCACAGACTTCGCCACTGTATCGTGATCTCGCCTACATTTATTTTATTTGGGGTTTTAATTTCACAATACAATTCTTTCCAGAGTTGACACCAAGGAGTTTGCAGTATTGGTGATTTTTCTACTTAACGCTAGACCTGTTCAGCTGAAATTAATTCATACTGACCCCGTCCGTTTCCTGTGTCATTTGGTTCTCCACAGGAAAGCGCCACGATAAATCTTGCCATCAGTGGTTGGACACCCGCACCAGTGAAAGTTTTATTTTATTGTAACACGCACAAAAAATCCGTTTCAGAGCACCGGGCGGTTCCCCGCACCCGCACCTCCCCTCATTCTCAAACTCTACACACACCGCCGCACGCTCTTTGCCCCTGGCACCGCCGAGAACAGGGGGTCAGGAGCGGGGTTCTTGCACATTTTTGTCATATATATCTGGTTGCTAAGAGTGCTCTACCTCCAATCTATGAACAACACTTTGCACGATTGCCAGGCGCGGTACGCGTGGCAATCATCTGATTCGTCCTTGTACAAATCGACTTAATTGGAATGACGTATACGTGGTTACATCTATATATGATAGATATATCATTAATTAAGGTTTACTCGACACTAATTTTTTCCTCATAAATTTAATCATAAATATCAATTCTCTGACATGATATTTGTTTACGTTGAATCTCTTTCTTTCTCAAATCTATTATCTATATTCTATTTCTTTCGTAGTTTTCTTCTTAAAATATTTTCCAGTCACTATCTTCTTTCATGCTTCATTTTCTTGATACTAAAAAGTAACTGTGTTTTCATCTCATGTCTCTGAATACTTTATTCCCTACGACCACATTTAAAACCCCTCTTCACAAAACCCACTTGTGAGACATCCCAGATACTTTAAATAAATGGTGCAGATTAAATCCTAGTGTGAATGGCACCGTGTTAACGCAAACGCGGGTCTTTCGTTTTGTGATGACTGGGAACTGTGCTCCTCTACCGTCTTGCGGCGATCATGCTTTTGTTTCTACTACCTGGGTATAAATCATCAGAACCCGTTTTTACAACATCCCTTTTCGCGTAAACTAACTCACTCAACTCATCTTTCGGTGTTTTATCTCTTCATCATACGCTTTTCGCTTCCCTCCCCCAATATGCTCTACAATTGGTATTTTTATGTTGGTTAGTCACTGACCTCACTCTCCGTTTACTCTATATCGTATATAAATATTCGTGTTTTTTACACCCCCTTTCTTACGGCGGGTCCATGCGTATCGTCTGTTCGAAGTGGGCCAGCAGGTGGGCGCGCGCGCCTTTGGATTTTGCTCTCGCAGGATCGCACCCCCGCTTCCGCCACGCCGGGGGCCCGGTCGCTCCGGGACTCCGCTTTCTTGTTGGCTTTCCGTCCATAAGGACTATCTTTTTGCTTGCTGCGTCATCGAATCTTATATCGTTCCTTGAGAAGAAGCGGACTTGTATTTTTTAATAACAACATTCTCTGCCAGCAAGTTATCCTGATCAACGTAGAGTCACTGTTATACTAACTCCGCGCCTTGAAAGTTGGGACTAAGTACGCTCTTCTCCAGCGGTGCCGTTATCCCTTTTGTTCCTTCTCCGTCGAGGACCTAGCGAATTTTGTCCATCATCGGGCACGCCCGGGAGTGTGTGTAACTAGGATTTCATTGCATCTCATTGTGTTAAATTTTCCCACTCCCACATTCCTTCTCTCAAAAATCGTGACAAGTTGCAATCTAGACCAACCACTGGCATTTCGGTTATTTCACTACACGTTATATTAATTATTGATAGTAAAAAATACCACATAATTCGTGTGCACATATTGGAGAGTCCACACTTTATACTGACCATTTTCATATATCCTCGCCTTTAAATAACCACGTATCAAATAACGACTGGAGGAGCACAAGAGGTAATTCAGTGAATTTATTCTATGATTGAAAGATTTATTACACTTGCTCGGATATTTTCTTCAATACTTTTTAGAGGCACTTTTATGGTTCAACTTAAGCAACTCCGTCGACAGGGATGATTGCAATCGAGGCACACTCACTCAACACACACTTTCACTTTTGTATTTACTTTAATCATAGTTTCATAATAGAATTTATCTCTTACAATATTTGTATTATTCTATAATAATCTATCTCATACTCTAAATCTCATTTATCAATTTATATCTCAAATATATAGTTGTTAAGTAAAAAATACCCTGTTTATTATAATATTAATACATATTTTTAAACTTTCTTCACTGAATAAATTACGGTCTTATCTCTTCTCCTCTCCTCTCTCCTTCTCTCTCTCTCTCTATCCCGTCTTTAGTCCTCTATTAAATATAACTTGTATCACAAACTTTATCGCAATTCCATCTTCGCCCGGTCATTTCCTTTCTTCACTTTTGACAAAGCCTCCTCATATTCTCCCTTCGTTATCGGATTCTTCTTCATCAATTTCGTATTTGATCATAAATTTTCCCCGTTTCCTCGTAACGAGGGAAGGACCTTACTGACAATTCTTCAATACTAAGGGTGTTGTGGCGTGGTGTCAACAGTGTCTTACGTCCCTGATAATTGTATTGGTTTGTTTTAATTATTGACTCCTCTCCACTTGTTACTTGCTCACAAACCCCACCTCGGTATTTTCAGCATCTTCCTTTATTTTCGGATTAATAAGACAATTTATTATTGTGCTGTTCATTTCCGCTGCAAATGCACATTTCCAAAACATAGTGTTTTTCCCTACCCACATATGTAAGCAAGAGAATTCCATCTAGGTTAGGTTGGGGCAAATTCGCAGCCTGGTTTCAGGTGGAATTGACTGGCGTTTCTCTCCCGTCTGTGTCGTTGATTCTAATGTGAACGTAACCGTTCTTTAATCAATTTTTATTATACTGACAAACCACTCCTCTCGCAACAGATATTTGTTTTTATATACCCCTTTTTCGTTTTCTTTGACTTTAGCACTACTATCAACTTTCTTACTTTTCTTTTTCAACATTATGTTTTTTGACTTCTTGCTTAAACCACCCTCGTCGTTTCCTTATAACAAATCTTGTTTTGGTTTCTTTTATCCTTAACCCTACCTGTCACTGCCGGTCTACGGTGGCGGGGCCACCCACTGTACGTTTAGGACTTCGGCTTTCGGTTGCATTGGCTATGCTTCGTCGACCAAACTGTGTTTTATAGCTTGAACAGTTGAATTCTTATCAGCGCATTCTACAATTACCTTTGTTCAGTAACACCAACTTCCATCTTAAACAGTCACGCCCTTATCTGTTTTTACTTTTCTTCGTTCACACCGTCTTCTACTCTACTACTATATTATTAAAATTATTCTTCTATTTCTTTCTTCTCTTTGATTACTTACATTGATTTTTTTTGCGCACGGTGTTTTACACTCTCTCTTCCCCTAACACTATCAGTGGCTAATCAGGTGATCGCTTCTTTTCTTCTTTCTTTTTTTACCTTCTTCTTCTTCTTCATTCTTTTCATGTATGTGTGAACCTTTTGCTGCTGATCTTTCATCACAAGCACGACAATCTCCCACGTTGAAAACATACTTAGCTTAATACTCCATGGGCTGATGTCGTCTTTGGGCACTTATCTGGGTCGGAACACTGGAGGCTGACCTATGTTTTTCCTTTTTTCTTCTCGCTCCTTTGCAGGCGTTTCACGTTGACAATGACAAGCGACGAGCAAGACAAGGTCTCAGAACAGCACCCATGTAATATCATTTTATTCCACAGTGCTTACGAGGTGCTGACGCTTCGTCTATCGACTAGTTTCCTAAAATTGTTATATCCCTATCTCTCTATCTATCGTTTCTCTTTAAATGCTAATTGAAAAATTTCAATTCTAATTATAAATGTTTTTTTCGATATCATCATCACTCTACTCTCTCGACTAGCCAATTCTATTATTCTTCAAGTTTATAGACTGTATTCGTACACAACTTTCTGTTTATTAATCTATCATAAAAATTCATTAAATTTTAACTTTTCTTCTCATATCTTCTCTCTCTTTCTATAGGTACGTTTCTCCTTTCTTATTTCTTTTTCAAATTTCTCACCAATCTGCTTTTACATCAATTGAGACACCTCCTATTTCAAATATAATCATTCTTACTCTCTCCTCGTTCTCCTCTCTTCATTCAATTTCGGTATCACCTGAATATTTCAAACCCTCTTTCACATTTTAACTAAATTCAACCTGGCCTCGGGGGGATGCCGTGTGGGTCTGCGTGGAGAGGAGTCCCTCGTATATTTAGAGGTCTGTCAGACGAGTGTTCCTACCTCCTCGTTATTACCTATCATCGGTTCTTATTTTCATGCCAATTTCTCCTGAATCATAAAATCATTTCTTCATTAATCATTCATGTTTCATACATTCTGTAAATTGTCTTCTTCGATCTTATATTTTTCTCATATATCAATCAAGCGAAAAAGGAAATTTTTAATCTTAAAATTCGGGGAGGGCTGGCCTCTTCTAAGTCGACACCCGCCGCTTTATAAGTCTAGCTTAGCAGGGGCGCTATGTTATTTCGGCCCTCCCGTTCAGCGGTTTTGGGCCCTGTTTCTTCTTTTCCATTTTCAACACCTCATGGGCTTCCTCTCTGTCGTTTTGGCCCGTTGTGCGACAAAATTCCTCCGTTTACACCCATCTCCGTTCCCGTCTATCCTTATATCTCTACATAATCTATCTTTCATATATTTCTCTACTCGTTCTTTTTTAATTAAAGACAATAAAAATCATTCTACTTAATCATTTTTATACCTCCCCCCCCTCATCTACTTCTCAACATTGTCCACAGGATCATATCCCAGACACCTTACTCTTACTAGTCTTTTTCCTATACCCATTATCTCAAATAAAATTCTTTCTCAAAATAATAAAAAAGCTTTTTAAAAATTTGAACTTTTCAAGGCGAGTCTCTTCATTCCCTTTTGCCGGTGTTAACATATACTCTTTCGGTTTTTTCGCCGTTCGATCTACAGGGTTCTCCCTTCAACATATTTAAGGGCCTCCTAATTACTCGTCGCATGCAACCACAAGTCGGCACTTTGAGTTTTCAATTTTTTACTTCCACGAGTCTCACCACTCTTCACGATATATCTGCATTAGTTTCCAACATCTAACCTACTGCAAATAAGTTACAAATCTGCATGAAAAACTCTCATTATAATCAGTAACGAGATTTAACTATTTCTATAAGCCTTCTTGTACTCCCTACACTATGATCTGCATCGAACCAGGATTTTTTAAATCTTTTTCCTTATAATCACCACACTGCCAATCACTTATATCCCTCTTATAAAGAGTTTGCTTAAAATATTTGTTACTGACTCCGATATTTTAAGCCTTCTTCCATGTTATGTTACAACATACGAACTCAACACGGCTCTTACGTGACTCACATTCTTGCTGCCATTTAGTCTCTATCTTTCTTTTTCTTTCCTATCTTCTTCAAGGTCGATATTATTCTGTATAGAACCAATATTTATCTTTCTTTCCTTCTATCTTCTCTGTCTCATATGGTCCGTTCAATGACAAATGGTCTATCAA
>JABUQX010109459.1:15000-22500 GCA_015478945.1 Trachelipus rathkii
ATAAATTATATATGATATATATTAATATATTATATATATATATATATAAATATATAATAATTAAAATAATAATAATATATATATATATATATATTAATAAATAAATAGTTTTTTATTTAAGGTTTTCGATTCAATTCTCCCTGTTCTCAGATGTGCCTTTGGTAAGTTCTTCTAAGGATTATATTCCGAGAAGTTAATGAGCCGCGACTATATTTATCATTAATGACTTTTTGGGTTATCTGCTAATGAACTTGATGAAAAAGGCCAACTTTGAACATTTTTTCATTATTTGTATTTAACTATATTATTTTATAGTTAAAATATTCAGTGGGCCTGATTCGAAATCTATATTGGCAATAGATTTGTATTTAAAATACATTTGTTTTATAGCACGTAGGTTTAAGCCGATTGACTAAGATCGGGTTCTCGATGTTAGCAAAATGAAGCCAGGTCGTGAGGAAGGGTTCGTATCCCCCAACTCTTCCGAATTTATATATATTAATTAGTTAATTGGGTAGAAGAGAATGGGGGGTAGGGGTAAAAAGACCTTCCTCATGACGATTAGTCTGACGCCGCAAGGCAATATGCTAAGCGATGACGAAAAGCAACGAAAGGGACCGGAGCGACCAGGAGGCGGCGGTGCGGAAAGCGGGGGTGCGAATCCGCGGACAAATCAAGGCGCGGCGCGCAACGCGGGTGTGTGTAAAGTACGAGAGATGACGCGAGTAAAACGACCAGGGGTTTTAGGGACTGAGTAGATGCAACATAGACAAAGGGGGTAGGGTCTGGAAAGCGGTGAGTGTAAGCGAAAGGGGGATGGTGTAAAGCGAAGGGGGAGGGGGTAATGTGTGTAATAGTGCAAATGGTTATGTATAATAACATCGGTACGGTGATGACTCCTATCACGAAGCCGTGTGCGACACTACGGTGCGTCAACATACGTATGTATTCAAAGGGGGGTGGGTAAAGGTGGTAGGGGAAATAATAATATATATATAATTCGATATATATACGACTCATATACGTAATTATATCGTATGTTAAGTACGATCATTATGTAACGCGCGCTGGCAATCGTGCAAGTGTTGCAAAGTTGCTGAAGCAACTTTGCAAATCCCTGCACTCCGTATCCTGTACCTTTACTAACCATATGCATCCGAGAAGCGAACAACAGCGCACCGCACCTCACCAAAGATTTGCACACACGTGCGCAAACGCATTGCAAACGAATTATTATATATATATATAATATAAATATATATAATATATATAATATATATATTATATAATATAAATATATATATAATATATTAATATATATATATATATATAAATAAGAAGAAGAAGAAGAAGCAGAAGAAGAAGAAGAAGAGAGAAGAAGAAGAAGAAGAAGAAGAAGAAAAGAAGAAGAAGGAAAGTAGCGCCTGAAACGAATGGATTACACATTGTTCATAATATGGGTCTAAGTACTCCATGGCCAGTGCCAATCAGTTTCTTCCCTTTTGCCGCTCATATCTCTTTCTCTACATTGCTGAAGCTATCCTTATCACACACCATAAATACAATTACAGACAAACTTATTTAAAAATAAATTAAAAAATGGTATAAAATAAGCCTATAGGTGGCTTCCAAAAATAAAGGTCATTGACGGCCTCCGATATTGAGTTGGTTCCCGCACGGAATGCCGCCTGTTTGATGTACGTCTCTTTCTTCATAACTTCTCGGTTAAAATTTAATTTCATTTTTCTTGAATACTGGCTTAACGTGAAACTCAAGATCTGTCATGGAGGGTGCACTCAATGAAATCTTTACCTTCAACTAAACCTAGTTAACCTTGGTTTAACTCTGCTGTTCGGACGCTGCCTAGGGACTGCTTTAGGAAATTAATTGTATTTTAAAATTCCAGAAACAATTGAACTTATATTCATCCAAATCGGAAAAGCATATCTTCATAACATAAAAAATAAAAATCTCAGTAAGAAAATGCGCAACATCTACTGGTGTCATTTCCTTATGTCCTTCTGAATTTTTCAAAATTTTCAGTTTTTAGCTTTTGCTTTTCCTCTTGCCCTTCTTTATTATGTTCTCATCAGATAGCTGCCGGTTATATCTTCAACTAAAGCTTTGAAACTATTTGCTCAAACTTGCTTTTTTCCTTAGACGATTCATGATATTCTTTTCCACCTCTCAATAGTTTTGCCAAGATGTAATTTTTAAAAGGTGTTATTTGCTTTTTTAGGCTTAAATAGAAGGTATACGTGTCTGATTGGTATTCCCTCCTTAGCTCTGCTAAATTTGTGCTTTAAGCTTGCATTTGCTTTTAAATTATTCCGTCTTGCTTTCTATTTGACTTCCCTTCTTGGGAAAGGTGTCGTAACAAAAGAAGGGAACCAATCTCAGACTCCAAAACATTTCGCAAAAATTCTCTAGTTCTGTTCTTATATATTTTGAATTTATTAGCAAGAGATTTTGAAGACTTTTCAATCTCTAATTATCTCTGATTGCCCAGTGACGTTTGCTGTAAGAAGGCTCTACTGGCGACTTTCTTTCTAACTTTCTGTTTCTTGATCCTCTTTCTTCGGTTTTTTTTATTTTTTTTTTTTCTTTGTGAGTGGACGCTCATCCTTCAAATCTATAAATTAGTGGTGCTCTCGATAGTTTGTTTTATCCCTAACTCTTTTTATTTTCATAAGCCTTCTCTTATGACTACATTAATATCCATATATGCCAAATTTATCCTTTCATTATCCTCATTTTGGATAGACGTCCTTTTCAATAACAAATAGCTCACGCTAGGAGAGGGCACCCTCGGATCAATTAGCATCTCTAATTTCCGTGAATTCTTTGAACGCGAATTGAGAATCCAGCGTTTTCCAAATTACTATAAGATTCTCATTGTTCTTTCTCCATGCATGTATAAGTTTTTGAATTTGAATGGCGAAAATGAATATTATCAAAATAAATAAAAATAATAATTATATCTTACACTAATTTACTGAGTCTATTTTAATAACGAAATCATATGTTGTAAAGAATATCACTTCTATGAGATAACAAAAAATAGAGTTTAGCTGGCTAAAGTGGGAAGAAAATCTTTAGATTTGGATAATCTATTTTTTTTTTTTTTTTATTTTTGAGAAGTATAACCATAGAGTAGGACAATGACGACGGCGATGGGGTCTTTGTAGCAATCAATGAAGTAATATAGAACAGCTTGCGGGCTATGGGGACGGCAAAATCTCAGAGGAGGAAGGTCCTGTGAATTATGATGTGAAGTGAATGATGTGGCAAGTAGGAGGCGTGGCAATAACCTGTGAAAGGCTTTCGTAGGTGGGAGGCGAACAATCACAATGCCAGTTATTTCTTTTATAAAGCCTTGTCCTGAGAGCAGGATAGCAAGATTAGTTTGATGAAGGTGGCTTAGTCGAATGGAATCCAGGATGTACTGGAACAGCTTCCTAAAAGAAGAGGATGGCCATTTTGCCTCTTCTATCGAATTTCATTGCCCAGTTTAGTTACGCTTACATGAGAGGGGTCAACATAGAAGGAAATTTTGTTCTTACGGGAGTAAGCAGCCGATACAAATGCTGTCGCGGAAAACATATGTGTTTTTAGAATAAATGGCTTTAAGGCTTTGAGCAGCGAGCGGCGGAATCTGAATAAATACATACGATGGTTTGGTTAAAGGTAGAACCTTAGAAAGGGCAACCATTTAGCATTAATTCTGCCTAAAAAATTGAAGCATGAGGGGGAAGGGTATTTGAGAGGTTGCGTTCAGACACGCCATTGTCCCCTGTTTTAGAACGTCAGTAAACACTGGAATACATTCACTCGGAACTAACGGAATGCAGACAGATGAAGCTTTAACAAAGGCGCAGGGTGGCTTAGATTGGAGAGAGAGATTAGGGCAAACAAATGGTGGGAGCGGGAACAGCCAAGATATAACCTTCTCGTAAGAGAAAGGCAGACTTGTTGCAAGAGGGATGTTAGGAAGTTAAGGATGTTATACTGTGTTTGCAAATTGCGAAATTAGAATTCTGAGGTATCTCTCCAGATTCGGTGTCAGCAGCAAGACGTATTAGGTTTGAAATACGAAGATAATTTGTGCAATAAAATGTAATTACCTGAAGAGAGAAGTGGCAATCATTGGATCAACTCAAAGGTCACCCGGACGATCGAAGGTTCCAGTGGAGATACGAATCGCCCTAGTTTTGGCTGGATCTAACAGATAAGTAGAGTTGGGGAGGCCTGAATATATACTACACCCCATAGTCCAGCTTCGAACGGATTAGGGCGATATAGAGGAATAAAAGGGGTTTGCAATCAGCACTCTAAGATTTTAGGCGAGATAAGCTAATAGTCAAGGCAGCGATGACTAAGTCATTCGCAGGAGTTAAATGATGCGGCTGCGTATGTAAGTATCATCTAGAATGAGTCCTAGAGATTTGACTTGTGAAGTTACAGGATAATTGAACCATAAGTTAGGTTCGCTGGAGGAAGATGGCAGGTTTTAATCCTTTTATCTTGAAAAGCCTGCTGAATGTTTTGGTGGGAGGAGAATGGAAGCCAAGGGAGGTTACTCCATTGTGAAATATTCTCAATAGATAGTTTGAAGTTTTTTCTGTTCGCGCAAAAGGCATTCTGGCCGGCAATATATTGGGCAAGGTCATCAACGTGGAAAGAAAATTGACCGTTGCTGGGGATAGAACGTACGAGCCAATTAAATCCGAGAGCAATACTTAGAAACTACCTACGGAACTACTTATCCAGAATAAGTATTGTATGTTAATGATGGGACTAATGAACATCGTAATGGAGAAAACTATTTGTTACTATCATGTTTAATTTTGATAAACTCGATAAGGAATAACAGATGTGCTAAAGCGTGTTTCTGTAAACTATAGCGTAAGTGATCCTACTGTTAATTTCTCTCAAAAAATTGACATTTTGTACACAGTGCCATTCCTATCTATGCGCTCTGATTGAATGCAGCTAATATACTTACTGAAAGGATAATATATAATATAATATATAGTTAATATGTATATAATATATATATATATAATATATATATATAATTTATATATATAATATAATATACTAATATATATAATATTTATATATTATAATATATAGCAGGTTTTCCATTGTCGTCATATGTCTCTTAAAACTATAATACTGACAGTAAAAAGGAATACATTTTCGAATCCTTGTAAAATTTACCTGAAAAAGTATAATACTGTAATAAATGAGTAATAAATAACAATTAATATGTTTCTCTTAATGAATTCTATCAAAAAATCTGCAATTCTAAAAACAGTTTTATTATAACGGTGTCATATAAATTTGTAAAGGGTTCTGAATGCAAATCTCTTTCACGTGCAACAAATTAAATCTTTATATATATAATACAATACTACCACACAACTACAATATAATATATATATAATATTATTATAATATATTAATATATTATATATAGTAAATATATAGGGGGCTCTAAGGACATATTGGGTGACTTTCCCAGAGTATCCAAACACAATGCTCAAACTATTATTAGTATAACAGAAGCCAAAAGAAAAGGGGAGACTTATGAGGCGGAGAATCTCGAAACATTGCTGGTTTTAGAAGGCAAAGGATTCAAATGTAAGTGTGACAAATTTCATCATTATATATTAATAGCAAATTTTATTCTCAAGAGATTGCATATAATAAACCGATCTAATCATAGTTTAATTTGAGGGTATTATTTGACAAAATTGTTTTTTGATTCCTTTGCAAAATGTTCCAAAAACCATTTTTTTTGTTTTTTTTCTTTCAATATTGATGAAAATGGGTAGAGATAGAAAACCGCTCGAAACTTAACGCTTTTAGAGGCTATAACGTTAGAGCTCCACCCACTGATTGCCTATTTGTTTGACAATCGTGATGGGAAACTAGAAAATAGACATTTTTTTTATTTTTTTTTATTCATTAAGAATAAACATTTTGAATTTGGACCATTATATTATTTTTTTAAAAATTATTAATTAAGGAAAATTTTTTTTAATTATTTTAAACTTTAAAAATAAGAGATTGAGAAATATTTTTACGTAAATTTATGAAAGAACGTCATATGATAAATATTTTTAGTTTGATTGAATATTTTTTTTGTTTCATCTAATGATTAAATAATGATTTATAAATTTTATAGTTTTGTAGTTAGAATTTAGTTTAGGTTAATTATTATTATTATTATTATTAATTATTATAAATTATTATTATTATTATTAATATTATTTTATTATTATTAATTATTATTATCTACCACTTGTCATCAAATTTTCTGTTGTCTATGATCCGATATTTTTTTCTATGTATTTTTGTTTGGGCTACACATTAAAAAGTCGTGCAGATTTGTATTTCTGTTAGGTCCAGTTTAAACACTATTCACATGTAAATATGGAAAAAAACATTGTTAAAAAAAAATGATTTTCATTTATGAAATGGTAAATATAATCTATAATTCAAGGTTAAAAAAAAAAACAAACAAAACAAATTGATATAAACAGAGTCGAAAAAAATTTTGTTCCCCATTATTATTATTAATTATTATTATATTATTGATGTATTATATTATTAATTATTATTAACCTGTGGAACAAAATTTTTGTTGACTTGTATAATAGAACTGTTTTCTTATGTAATCTTTTTTTGGCGCTTGACTCCTTAAAAATTATTGATGTTGGTGGGTTTGTGGCTATATAGAGGTCAGTTTTGCCGCCATTCACTGTTTGAAAACATTAAAAAATGTTAATCATCGATTTTAACCTATTTCAGTAAATTTAAAAACCTGCGATATGAGGGTGACATTTTTTTATGTATTGTTTTCTTATCAATATGGAAATGTTTTCAGGAAGTCAGTATGATTGGGTGTGTCAAGATATCGCATGTTCATTGTTATTATTATAAGTATCTGTTTTATAGTATCCAATATGATATATATTATTTAGTAGTATCTATATATAGTATATATATGAATAGTAATATATTATATATATATATTATATTATATGTATATAATTATATATATATATAATATATATTATAATTATTAGTTAGTTATTGATATATATATATGGCAAAGGTTTACTTTCTGCCCAGTAATCATTTTTTTTTGATCGAGTGACTCGAGTCGCTGTGAAGTTGCTCAATGGTCAATTGTTGGAGGTCAATCATTATTTTTGCATTCTTTGTTTTATTAAATTTAAAATAGTTTTTATATTTTAAAATTATTTCACCAGCAATCACGGGTCGGGGGGTACCCCTTCGTAAATTACCCTGGTGTGCCATGCATTTACGTTAATTAAAATTTTTTAAAACAAATAATTTTTCAATTCCATCTTGTATTGGGCGACTTCACGGCGACTCGAGTCAATCTCGATCAAAAAATGAGTCCTGGTCAGATAAGTAAATTATTGCATATATTATTATATATATTATTATATATATTATATTATA
>JABUQX010109459.1:25000-106267 GCA_015478945.1 Trachelipus rathkii
TATATATATATATATATCAAAAGCTTCCATTAACCAGCTTTTGTCCCTATTCGGGGTTAGCACGGGGAACTGGTCCAAAATCTGGTTTTAAGCTAACTGCCCATCAATCTGACACCACCAAGTGCACACCACCAAGTTTTGTTACATACCCCCAGGGGATTGAATGAGCACACTGACCATTCTAAATTTCTGGATTATCTGAAAACTAATATAGATGAAACTTTCTCGTGTTCTTTTTCTAAATGATCAGTCTTGGTGATTTAAATGTTCACCACCACCATTGGTTTTCCTCGCTATTTATATTCTTCATTTGAATTCGCCTTCCATTTCTCAATTCGCAGAAACATTTTGCAGATGTCACAACTCTCTACCCGTATCCTTTATCGTCTTAGAGATAAACCCAACATACTAGACATTTTTTCTTAACATCCAATCCTTCTTGTATTGCTAAACTCTTTCCACCTCTGGATCTCTTCGATCGCTTTCTTATCTCTGTATCTTGCTTCATCTCTTCGTCTTTCCCAGCAATTTCCTCGCCTTCTCGTCGAGAAAAGCATTTTACATTTTGGTCGATGCAGACTAGTCGAAGTTTTGACAACCCTCGACCTTTCTTGTAATTGGAATAATTACTACTTCGAACTTCGAAGAAGAAGTTCCTCAGGTTGCATAGAATGAGTTAACGGAAGTGATTCCTTCTTTCGTGTTGTTATTATTGATCTCTCTAACATTTCGATGGATCTTTTTGCTCTGTCGTTAAGCATTTCGAAAACTTTCAATATAGTTTTGCACAAATCTTTTATCTATAAACTTTCTTTTGATATTTATTCTTTTGATTTCCTTTCTAGTCACTCTATGGTATCTGTTGTACGTGGCTACCGTTCATCTTTAACTCTACGTTTTTTTATTATATGATTAATAAAGTTTAGTTATAGTCATTCTAGTGTTAAGATGTGGTAGTGAGAGATGGTGCCTGTACTTGTTTAAGTTGGGGTCTTTTTGTTTTGTTTTTTAATTTTACTTAGTGTGTGAATGTCTTAATCTTTTGTATATACAATAATTCCAAATGAGAGCTTAAATGTTTTAATGAAATATTCTCCGAATTATTAAGATACGAATTAGTTTTAACGTTTTATATTATAGTTTTATTTTACAGTTTCGTTTTAACCTAAAGTTAGCTGATAGAATAATAAATTCCGTGTTTTATATTAGCATATATTTTAACTTTTTATTTAGATTTTAAGATTGAATAGGGATTCAAGTTCAGTTTATTTTTACTTTCAGTTTTTGACTCTTAGTTTGCTTGGTTTATTTTTTAACCTACTTTTGCTTTCATTTCATTTTATTGACTATATGATATGGCGAGTTTGCGTAGGCTTGAGTTTTTGATACATGCATCTTTACTTTCCAAAATTTCTTCCTTTGGGTTTCTTCTTCCACTTTACTTATTTATATCTAGCTTTCTTTCTAATCTTTCCATATCAGCTGTTGTTGATGGGGTGACTTCTTCCTTTCCTATTAATACTGGTGTTCCCCCCTCAGGGTTCTGCCTTATTTCCTACACAATTCCTACTTTTCATTAATGATATCAGCTGCTCACCTAATCATCTACTCATATGCCGATGACTCTATGACTCTACCTTCCATCTTTCTCATTTCAAATCTGCGCCTTCCTTTGTATCTAGAGTTGCCTCTCGTCTTAATCTTTGATTCTATTTTTGCTGATCTGAACAGGATTTTCCAGTAGGGTCGTCGCAACCTTGTGAAAGTTTCAACTCTTTAAAAATTCAATTTCTACATATCTCCCTCTCAAAGACTCTTTACTTTTCTATTTCTTTCGATGGTTTTCCCCGTCTCTTCTGTTGACAATATAAACGTCCTAGACCTTAACATAAACAAAAATGTGTTTTGAACACCTCAAATCACAACAGAAGATGGGAGTTCTGTTTAAATGCGAGATTCTTTTTCCTCTTCTCAGTTGCTCCAACTATACAAGGGTCTCATCCGCCCTTGTATGGAGTACTACTCTCATATGAGGGGGGGGGGCTCTAGTTTCACCCATCTTTTAGATATGGTCGAGTCAGACTTATAAACTTTCCAACAGTTTCCAATTCATTTGACCCTTTATCTTTGTTGCGTGACGTGGATGCTTTGTATCTTTTCTATAAGTACCCTAGCCGCAAGTGCTCCAGGGAATTGACCACTCGTGTGTCACCACTTTTACGTCGCTCTCGATGCACAAGCAGTGCAGTGTCTGCACATGAATTTTTTACGGACGTTGGCAACCCCAGGTTTGTTCGCTGTGGTGCTTACTTCATTCAAGCCACCTCTGTTATGTGAAATTTTCTTAAATTTGTGTTTCTTGCTTAATTTAATCTCGTTCACTTTAAGGCTTGCGTCTGTGCTCACTTGCGGATTTTGAGTTAGGTGGGTACTGTAGGGTTTTTTAGTATATTGACACTATTATTATTTTATACCTCCTCCTCGAAAAGGACTCTGCCCGTGAGCGGTCGTGACAACTGTAAACGTAAAAAAATCCAGTTTAAATTCTCTTTTCTTTAATGATTGAAATTTCAAAACTATTCTTTCATATGCTATTTATTAATATTATTCATCTTTATTTGACTCTGGTGATCTATTTTGCTGCGGTGAATTATCTTCTCTCGCTGTGTGATGTCTAGATCGCTCTCTCATGAATAATAATTCCTCCAACAAATACGTTAGACATTGTATGCAATATAGTGAATAGGTTCACAACGCACAATCGCCATAACTCATGTGCCAGTTTTTCATTGTACTTATTGATTCTTGTCTGGCTTGTATTCGTTTCAGCTATATTAATTTCTGTTGTTCTATAGTGCTGTGCACGAATCAGTCAAGGTTAAAGGAATAATACATTTCATCATTTATGGTTGTTTTAATATTAGTATCTTATATATATTAGTTATATAGTATATAATTACGTTTTAGTTACGATTGAGTTAGGTTATCCGTTCCCTGTGGGGATTTTAGCTACTATTTGATATTTGTGTTAGTTGTGATAGTTATGTGTGTGTGCCGATGCGTATGCTTTAATATTACTTTTTATATATAATATTATATGATATATGTATATTAATTATTTAATATTTCTTATATAATATATATTAATTCAATCATCATTTAATTACACTCTTCTTCTATCATATTCCGCAAGACTTGGGGTGGTTGGTGCGTGGGGGTATAACCATATTCCTGCTGTTTCTTTTTTATTTTTTCTAATAAGTAAAAAAAACTAGAAATTGCTTATATGCATTATAAATATAATATAAAAAGAAAAATAGATATTTTATTTGGGAAACTGCAAGTTCGAAAAATGAATAGCCTCTCACCTTATCACTTTGATCCTCTCATTTATACGTTTCAGTGGGAGAAGCTCGCCGCAGTCAGAAAAATCTCACCCTAAGATGCTTCACGGGACCTTAGCGACGGTCCTCACTATGGTGTCTCTGTCAATTCGTTGGGTTCATCCCTTAGCCTCTCAAGTGGACACAAACGTCATTAACTTTTACAAATGCGCCCTGCCATTCACCTCCTATTATGCTCACGCTTTCTTCCGCCTTTGTCCAATACTCGCATTCCTGTCCTCACCAGGCATTTTCGCTGTATCTTGTATCTTCTGATCAGCCTCTTTCTTGTCTCTCGGTCTCTCGTACTGTTCAGCTTTCCTCACGCACACTTCTACTGTCTATTATCTCATTCCGTTTAAACTCTCCAACTGACTATCATCATCCTTTCATATCATGATCCAATACCTATTCTCAATGTACGTTCATAATATATTTTCTCTATTTTACTCTCTTCTCCACACATCTATCCAATTCCCTAATTCTCGTTCATTTTCCTCCATTTTATCAATTCTACTCACACTTAACACGCCCCTACCTAAGATTATTCTTCTGAACACATTGTACTTTAGATCTATACTCTTAATTTCTTATCTCGCCTAGAACCAAGTTTCATACTTACTATATTATCATTAATAACAGGTACAACATACCCTCGTTTAACCCTAGTTGCACTCTGGCTTAATCCTTTACATCCCCTAAGGATTTAATTGCTACCATGCCACCCTCCTAAAATTGCGTCAACTCTGATCTTTGATTGTAATTCGATGCCTGTTTTTTGTATTTTCGGCGCTCTGGTTATACATTTCGCGTTTTTCCTTTCATCCAAGCATTTATACGTCTGGTCACTGTCAGCCGTTCGCCGTTTCATTTCGAACATACTATCTTTTAATATATCTTATTTAATCTTTAGTTATTCTCTACTTTCTCTGCTGCTCTCACTGCTATATACTTTACTTTCTACGCTGGGAGGACTGTTCTCTACCATTACACATTTACTCTTTATACTCTTATCACGTTTACTGTAAATCCCTGCTTTTATCATACTCTCTCTTGATTTTCTCTTTTGATTCAAATTCCTTCTGTTTGCAGTCACCTCCTCTTGCAGATTTTTCTCTCTCGCTTACATCTAAAACCTAAATTTATTTCTACTCATCATATTTCAATAGGGTTAAAGTTGCATACTCCTCTCACTCTCTATTTCCATTTCTCTGTCATTCTAACACTCTTTCCTCCTGCCACATACATCCTCTAATTCTATTCTATATACATCCTCATATCTACTTACTATATATCTCTTCTCTTTTTCTTTCTCTTATTAACATTTTATTATCTATTATCTATTATCTATAATATATTCATTAATTCTTTATCTTTATCCATATTATAGTAGGATGACATGTTTACTTGATTATGCTTCTGCGGCGCTGTCTTGATGAGCTTGTTTTTGTTTCATAAAATAGTTCTTTGTATGGAAAATATTTTCAAGTAGAGTTGCTGTGATCCTTTAAAGCCTCCTTTTATAGCTTACATTTATACGCCTCTCTTTCCACTTATTTATTCTTTGTACTTTAGCAGACTACCTATTCTTTTATTGCTCAAGATTACTATTATCTAACGGTTACTCAGACTTATGGAGCTTCACGCTGATACTGTCACTTTCTGACCCGTTTCTACTACTTGTTACTCTGGTGCCCCCTCTCCGCCTATCAGTGTAGATTACTCACTATATATATTCATCCTAGTTCACCACTCTTTGCGCTAAGTGGTCATCAACTTTACCGCTTTATTGAGCGTTTTATTTTTTGCTCTTTATCCTTCTATTCTTCCTCATTCCTACTACTGCACGACACAGCCTTTATTTTACCTGTTTTTTTTTATGTACTTCTTTTGTTCTTGATGGTGAAAAGATATTGGTTAGGCAGCATGCTTGTGCTGTACTCTGGTGTTCTAGCGATTATTCGAATGTTGGCTCGGCATCAGAGCATTTTTTTGGGAGGTGATCACTTGAGTCCTTGTCTTGTATGCTTGAGGTATGTGAGATTTATGATGAATTGTCGAGCCATCCTTATCATAACATAGAGGTTACAGAGTAATATGAGAGTCCAGTACTATGCTTAGGGAACTAGTTAATGGGTGAATTTAGGACTGTCTCTGAGTTGGTTGTTTTTCAGTTACTTCTCCTTAAGAGTTACTCCAGGCTATTTGTAGGTCTTGAAAAGATGATACGCCTCTCCGCTGTGTGTGAGGAGCGGGACTGATTGACCAAAGAACAAGGGTCTGTCTTAGTATGAGGAGTGGAGGTGATGTGTTGATTTCAGCATCAGCTACGTGATTGTATAGATGCAATGTGTGTGAATTGAGAAAGAGTATGCACAGATTTTATAAACTCTGTCTTGATGCTGCTTTTGTTCAATGTTGTTCAGGAGTGTACTGTTATATATATCACGTAGGCTCTCAGTGTGGAAGGTTATTAGTTGCATATATCTTAGGCTAGATGGGTTGCTCGGCTGTTATGACTTTTGGATAGCTCGGGAGCATCAATCGTCTCATTGTATTCGTGTGCTGCTTGGATGATAGATACTTATATTATTTCGGGGCAGATTGACGTTGTCTCAAGGTGCATATTGCTGTTATTGGCTTTGTTAGATTATCTATAAATATTTATATTGGGATCGGTGGATTGGGAGAAATTAGAGTGTCACAGTCTGACAAGTGATAGACCATACTTTGGTACAGAATACCTGATACGCCAGGAGCTTGGGACTGGTTATCGCTCCATGATTTATTCGTGATGGTAAGGCTGATAACTGTTGGTTTTGCTGTGGTGTGCATAGTGCAATACAGGTGATCTTAGAGGAGTTCTGGAGAGTTGTGATTGATAAAAGTGAATGGCGGTCTGGTCACGTAACTGTAGATAAGAGTAAGGGGGTGATAGTAAGTGAGGAGTAGTCCTCAAGTGTGAAGTCATAAGACCCTAACACTCGTCATTTTGAAGATTCATCAATCATGTCATCTTATTGCCTGATTACTTTGTTGAATCTGATATCATCTTGTCAGGATAGGGTTGCTAGTGCAATTAAATCCTTGGTGAACTTACAAGGTGACTCAACAATCTTGAAGTTTCGCTATATGGTTTCGTTCCCTTAAGTCATAGTATAATTATCTGTTTGCTTTACCTATAATTTGGTGTTCAATGGTAAATATGTAGTTGAAACTAGGAGTGTAGGAGTAGGTCATGGTAATAGATTCTAAATGTTGCATCATATTCCGTTCAGTCATTGGACAATCTTAGGGCATCGTTAGGTGTAAGTACTCTTCCAAGAAATGATAAAATGAGAATTGAACTTTCAATATTTAATAGCGGAGTTATATATCATATAAGAATGTCTTTCAACTGGGAGAATAAAATGGAGAACTCTTGTATTTAGATGTGTTTGATCAATATGGATTAAGCAGGTTGATTGGTATTGATATCGCTCCGGTTGGTTAAGGATGTAAGTCGGTGTTGTAGTTTTGCTGGATCATCGACTGACTGGAGTAAACCGAAGTAATAAGTTGGATTGAATTTGTAATCTGGATAACTGTCTGTAACGGAATATGAATATGTCGAGTTTTGGCACAGAGGCGAGGAGAAGGATTTATAATTCAGGTAAGCTGAATGGCGGGTGTGTTTGTGAGGTGAGTATGGTTGTCTGTAGTCACCATGACCCTCAGGGGAATTAGATCCCTCCATTGACGATAGAAATATCTCCTTACATAGTTGATGTGTTCCGTTCGGTGGTACTTCTGGGTAAGACCTCTATATGGGTGTGTGTGGGATGGTATGTTATGACTCTTCTGACTGAGTTTCACTTCAACGTTGTCAGGTGGTGACATGAGTTTGTGGTCGGGTTTCTCCTTTTACTTGAGATGTGCGTCATGTGTTTCTATATCACTCAAACTTATTATTTCTGTTTACTGGTGTATATTTATCTCGCACCTCACTACCTCTCTAATTTCTTCTTTAAGGAAGTAAGAGGTAGAATCATATATATATATTACTTATATTCTATTTATATTATTATATTTATATTCATTATTAAGTATATATATATATATTATTATAATATATAATATTCTATTATATTAAATATATATTATATATGATCTATTATTACATCTAATTTATCTTACACCTTAACTTGTGTATCTCTACTTTTTGTCAGGCTTCTTACCCTCATTATTCTACTAGTTATCTACTATTATTATTATCTTATATATATAATATTCTTATCTCTTATACTTATATTTTCCTCATTTCTATTACTATATAATATTTTTATCTTTTTTCATTTTTCTTATAATTTTATTTTAAAATTTTAATATATATTATATTATATATTAATTATATATTATATTAATAATATATATATTCTATTAATTATTAATTCTATATTTATTCTATCTATATATATATATCTATCTATATTATATATTAATATCTTACGCCGATAATATTGCATTTCTAAACAACATTACTAATATACCATTAACCCTTACCACCTATATTTATATATTCATATATACAGACCAGCTATCTTATCTATTATTTCTCTATCCACAGAAACATCGAACTAATAATTTTAGATCATATTCCTACCCTTATCCTAGATATATATCTATTATCATATTATTATCTATCTATCTATATATTATATACATATATTACTATATTTTCATTTAATATATTTAACTCTTCATATATGTTAATATTATACATTATTTCTATCATCTATTATATATTACATATCTCTTCATATTTTATCTATAATCTTATATATCTTTATATATATATATAATATCGAACTTCTTGTTAGAATTTCTCTATATTATTAATACTTATATCTATATACTATATTATATATATATCTTACTATTATGTTATATATATAATATTTATTTATTATATATTTATTATAATATATATTATTTTATAACATACTATCATTATATATTGTGCTGTTCAGTCGGCGTTGAGATTGTGTTCCGTAGGGCAGCTGAGTATAACCGCACGACTCTCGCATAAAGCTTGTCTAGACAAGATTTTAGTAGCTACTAGTTACAGGCCTGATATCTTTCCTATTTATAATGAGATATATTTCATACTAGCTAGATTCCGGCTATATTATGAGATTATAGTGACAGATACTAGGCTGTTTTGAATAGATTTTAAGTAATTATGTTCACACGCAATCTTATCATCTTGGAATTCTTGTGGTTGCAACGGCTGTAAGTTTCTCATGTAATTATTTGAATATATAAATTTTAATCTTGTATATACTACATTGACTTTCGTGTTAGCTTTCACTCCACTAACTCATGTATATTTGTGAATGTTCCTCTTATTATTTATAAAAATCTAGATAATTCTGTAACAGTCTTCTTACATAGCAGTATACACAGATCACATTCCAGATAATTTATTTTTTGGTTTTATAATCTATTATATTTGATTCTTTTTTTTTATTCTATTTTTTTACAGCCAAATCAAAAGTTTTCAACTCGCATTTAACTGCTGGAATAAGGAAGGAACTGGCAATATTTATGGAGCAAAACTCAAACAGATTACTCGTCTCAGCTGATATCGTAGTTCAATGGGGTATATTGGATCTATAGTAATGACATAAAGGAAGTATTTTATGAGGAACCGAAAGAGAGTTTAAGGGCAGATCAATTTGCAAGTAATTTAGATACATTTCTTCAAAGAGCACGAAGCAAAAGTTTACCAAGTCAGAATAATTATGAAGATGATTTCAGAGAGACAAATGTGAACAACAGAGATTTCAAATTCCCTAATCCAATAGAACGAAGTTGGAGTCAAAATAATTCTGATATAGCTCGAGATGGAAGAGATAAATCTCATCATTCAACGGCTATTAAGAGAGAATGTCCATCAGGAGATTCTGATAAGAACTTTTCAGTTGAAGGTGGAAGATATTCAAGAGAAGAAAATTCCTGGGATAACAAGAGGGTTCATGATCCTTTTAATGGATTACCATTTAGTAATAAAGAGGATTTAGACTTTCAAGATAGAACAAATAGTGCAAAGGGAGATATTGATCTAAGAATATTTACAGGCAATGGTAGCAGACAAACTGACAAATGCAATGATCGCATTGATAGCACTTCTAGTTCAATATATGACTTTGATTACAGATTGATTGATAGCACTAACAGCTCTATTAACACAGATGATAAAATGAGTACCCTTCCCTTCAAAGTACCTGTTCACTCATCAGCCAAAGAAATTGACGCTTCTTATAAAGTTCATATACCTGTAGTTTACAAATTGATAAAGGTTGACATTCCCAAACCCGACTTTTCTAGAATCAAAATTAATCAAGATGATAAGAAAATTATGGACGATCCTAGACTTAGGAAAATGCTGAGAAGAAGTTCTCTAGAATCTCCAGCAAGTCCAAGAGATAATTTCGAGGCCTCGCCAGATATTTCTATTCGTTCTCCAACAACTGAATTTAAAGAAAGTAGAGATCCTCGAAAAACTGCAGCTTCCAGGGACCCTAGAACAGAAGCTAAAGCTATGGTCAGAGCAGACCCAAGACCGGATCCAAGGATGACTCGCAAATCGGATTTATGATATATGACTGCGCAAGTGGGTGAACGCCTGGATACTAGAGATACAAGAATGGATATCAGAGACGATCCAAGAATTGATACTAGGGATACGAGAATGGATATGAGAGACCCCATTTTGGATTCAGATGTGAGAGATTCTGACCCAAGATTTGGTAATCAAATGTATCCAAACGGAATGATAGATGGACATAGTTTTCAACAGTTTTTGAATAATAATATGAGTAATCCGATATTGCAGGATCCACGTGGGCCGGATCCACGTGGAAAGCCTGGACTTTTAGGAGCGGCCCTGGGCACAAAGAGAGTTTGCCAGTTGGTCTACATGGAACAATATGATATTGAGGAATGGGGAAGGCAATCCTTCTTCACTCCTGTCGCAGCAATGGGGGTCTGTCCGGTCATTATATTGAATACATGACAGAGGTGATATGTGTCAGGATGAGGGCCACCTCCCTTTCACAAAGTATTGTGGATAAACAGTTGCGAGGAGAGGGAGAAGAGGAAGAATGAATAGTAAATGACGCCTGCCCGTTAAACTAGAGATTTGCGAGATATGGGGTCTTCCAAATATGATTATTAATTAATTATTATTATTAGTTATTATTGTTATTATTGTTCCATTATTATTATTTATTATGTATGATTATTTTAACCTGTTGATGGCCAAAGATTTTTTAATAAAGTATTATATTTATATATATTTATATATAATATATTTTTTTTATTATCCCTGTCTATATATAATATTATAATATAACTGAAAACATATATATTATATATCTATAGAGGCTAGAGTTATCATATTAGGAGTACCTATATATATATTATATATATCATTATATTATTACCCTATAGTATATACTTTCTATTTATTATATTTATTTATATATTATATACTTTATATATATATATAATATATAAATATATCTTTTGGCTTTTACTGGAATACTGTCACTATACTACTACTACTACTACTACTACTTACTACTTATTGCCTTACTATTGTTAAAATTTTTATTTAATTATGATTTACGAATTTTTTAAAATTTAATTTTTGACATGCTTTCTAATTTTTCCACCCAAATATATAAAAATTCTCAAGTCATGTGTATATACCTCATAAATGAATATATTCCTTTTTAACATTTGAAAAATTGTACATATTTTTACTCTTGTTAAAATCTAAAAATTTAAATTTTTAGATGGAAAGCATTTTGTAGCTATATTTTATTATATATTTTAAATACACAAATGTAGCTCAATTCTTTTTCTATGGTTGTGTATGAAAATATTATATATAACCGACTTAAAAAGATTTTATACCGTATCATTCTTTTGGTTATTTACTAATCCCGATTCTCTGTGTCTGTCTTTCATACACACAGAAATCGACGTTTTAATTCAATTAATCATACTCTTATAACATGATAATTTGGTTTGAGAGGCGAAGAAAGCGTACCAGCTTTAGAATCATCTAAAGTAGAATTAAAAGGTTATGGTGTGAAAAAAGGTTGAGCTTCAACAAAAGGTAAAAGCAGATGTGGCACTGCCATCGGAAATTATGAGAGAAATAGGAAGAAGCAGAGTTAGTGGCAGAAAGACAATAGGAAGAAGAGCCGACCCCGCCCGCCCCCCTCTCATTGCTTTTTCTGCAGAGAAAATTTTGTGTCACGGAGAATAGGCCTATAAATAGAACGTCGGTAATGCCTAATTCCTGAAGCCAGCATTCCATAACGGATGTCACAAAAAATAAAAAAAATAATTAGGAGCTTTAAAAGTTGAAAGGAAAGAAAAAATGTTCGCCGCGTTCCTAACCGCAAAAAAATCACCATGGTTATGAGTTCTTTGTCGAAGTCCGGGGCTGTTTCTAGGGAAAGCTCAAACAGATAGACCTTATAAAAAGATAAGGGGATCGTGGTAACTCGGTGGTGGAAGAAGTTGAACAATATAAGGAGATTTGTTTAAGAAACCTCTACTGTATTGCGTTAATTGTTCGAGGTCATAGCAGGGTTACAAGTAGGAATTTCCACCATCTACCCATGGTGTTTCTATGGATAGAGAATTGTTAGTCATATTCATTAGTCATATCTTGATTGAGAACAAGAAGAAAGTCAATAGCTGTGGTAAAGATTGATCGAAATCACCAAGAACGATCGAGCAATAACCACGAGAAAATTTGGTCTATTTTGGAGTGTAGATAGATAGTTGAAGAATTTAGGATAGTCAATAGAGTTGGAATATATAAATAAAAAAGAACACTGGTAAATTTATCTGTAGTTGTAAGGTATAAAATTCAGATGGCTCCAAAATAGAAGAGTGAAAGCAAACCACTGAACGGACAAGCCCAACATCCGCCTTTGCTAAAACCTGGTGATAGAGACAGTAAAAAGGAACAAAGGTTTTTTTTTTGTTTTTTTTTGCGTAGGAGCGCTCAAACTTCCAAGTTTCCTTTCAAAAAAGGTAAGAATTTGTTGAAGGGTACTTGTTGTTCAATACAGTGAAAATTAAAATAAATTAAGACCTTCAATATTTCTGAAATTAATGAAGTAAATGAACTGCGTACCTAAATAAGTCGGCAATTCCTTGGTGATATCAATTTCACCATCGGAGAACCCCACCTCCGCAAGCGATGGTAGGAATGAGTAGATGAAGGCCTGTCTTTTCTTTGAAAGCTTCCCCTCGTGACTTCTCCGAGACGACATACTGTTATTAGAATATTAAATTCTTTTAAATATAATGAAATTGGGTAAGTATAATGCATGTGTTGTGTGATGGTACTAAAAACAGTTTCTATCGAACAAGCCAACAGACATTTGTACTGGGCAGAAAATATATATATATATATATATATATATATATATATATATTATATAATATTATATATTTATAAATATATATATATATATAATATTATATATATAATATATATATATAATAATATATATATATATTTACATATATATATTATATTTATTATATATATATATATTAATATATTATATATATATATAATTATTATATTATATATATAATATATATATATATATATATATATATAATTATTATATATATTTAAAAAGATATATCTATTATTATATATATATATATATATATATATATATAATTACTTTACTTTGTAGCCCCCGTTTCCCTCCTTTGAGAAACGGGCGATCCCGAGGTATTGTACCACCAAAGCAGGCCGGGGCCATAGATCCGTCAGCTCAAGTGTATAATAGTTGGGGGCTGGGAGGGAGAGTGTTGTACATGTGAGAATAATATATGGCTGATGTGATTTTTTTTATTTTTTCGTGCTGGATTGGTTTGTCAAGAGCCTTTCTTAACGAGATGAGCTTCTATAAGAAGAATTTTTGTTTCTGTTATCAAGTGATGGGTGGGAGTGGACGAAAACAGCCTGCTATTATTCTTAGAACCTTGTTTTTTGGATGTTGGACTTTGACATTGTCTGAACCCAGGCGGGCGATGCATAGTTTAAGATGGGACGGATATATTTTCTGTAAACTATTGTAAAGGACTCTTCGTGTTGCTCAAATTTTGTTTCAATTAGCGATTCCATCGCGTTCTGTTTATGAGTGGCACTAGAGGAAATGTTCATGTGGGGGTAAATGACATGTGTGTGTGTGTGTGTGTGTGTGTGTGTCAAAAATTAAGTTAAGGATGGTGAGCTGCTTATTGAGAGGGAGTCTGTTGTTGGAGAGGAATAGCAGCAATAATTTTTCGTAACAAATAAAGAAATTAAAGGATAGTAATAAAAATGTCTACCCCGGGATTTGAACCGACTCTTGTTGAGAGTGAGAACGAAGTAATCCATTGTATTAATTAATCATTCGGTAGCTCACAAAGCCAAAAAAAAAAAAAAAAAAAAAAAAAAAAACTCCGCTTCCAGCCGAACTTTTAAAATACATGGACACCGTTAAGACTTTTCATCTGTAATTTTTATAATAATGCAATAACTGCAATTCATTTTATTAGCAAACAAAGGTACTACAGAAAAGTAAAGAAAATATAGTATAAATGTATAAACATAATATTTATACACAATGACAATGACTTTTACATGCTCATGCATTATAAAAGTTTACATGGCTATTTACCTAGGTCAGTGATTTTGTATACTTCTAAGAACAAACGATGAACTCTCTCGATCTAATTAACTTGAAAAAAGTGAAGCTAGGCAACGCATTTCCTTCTCTTGTAGCTCTTCATTTGATTATAACGAACTCCAACGTTTAAGAAAAATTTTGATATTATTAATTATCCGGCTAAAAGATGTGAGATCAACATAGTGTTCTTTACAGTCATCTCAGCTTCACTGAATACAAAGTCTCTCAGATCTATATTATCAATTAACTATTGATTTTGTCAATACTGGAATATTTATCTCACGTATAGTTGTTAAATTGCTTCTAGTAAGAAAGATAAGCTTATTTTCAAACATTAATGACTATTCTTAGATAACAACCTAGCTATTGTAGAAATTACTAATTATTTAGTAGATGCAGTAAAGACTTTATTGGAACTTTGCACTCATCTCTCATCAATACATCGAAATAATTGACATAAAAATTGAAGATATTATCTCGGACTTTGCTCACTTCTATGTTCCAGGCGATTTAAAATTAATATATAAAATTATTATGAGTAGGTAGCCTATAGTAATTATCATATATAAATAAATATTCCACCTATTATTTTCTTAAGAAATGTTTGTGAGGTTGTGTTTTTAAATTGATATATATTTTTATTATTATATATATGATTATAATAATAATGTTATAATATATATATATTATATATTAATATAATTAATACTATACTATATATATAATATCATATCATATATATACTCATTAATATTTAACTATAATTAATTAATATATTATATTATATAATATTAATATATACTATAATATAAATATATATTAACTTAATACTATATTTATATATTATAATATATATAATAAAGATAACAAATTATTATGTTGGCTACCTCCTAACCCTGAAAAAAACTATTACGCGGCTCGATAGCGGTACCGCTAGAACATAAATTTTTCTAAGGATACTGCGCAGATCGCCTGTGATTGTTATATAAAATCACTAATTCTCCGTAGGTAGATATTGGATATGCGCGATACGGATAGTTATATAGTTATTATTATAGAGTTTAGACAGGTTACTGTAATATTCATTATAACATTATTAATATATATATATATATATATATAATATATATAATATATATATATATTATATATATATTATATATATATACTATAATATATATAATATAAAATGTGAATACTCGCAACCACATATTATCACATTTCCATCCACGAGTTACCACTTGTATAATATATAATATATTATTATATACTACTAATATATAATACGTAGTTATTAATATATAATATATTTAATATATATATAATATATATTGATATTATATTTAATTTATATATATATATATTAATATATTACTAATAAAATTATATATATATTAATGATATAAATATATATATATTAATATAATACATTAATATATATATTATATCTTAATAATATATATTAATATATATAGTATATATACTATTATATATAATATATATCTATATATATATATTAATATATTAATATATATTTATCATATACTGTATATATTAATAATATACTGTTAATAATATATATATTATAATTATAATAATTAATATATTATATATTATTAATATATATATATTATTATTATATAATTATATTTAGATATATATATATATATATATATATATATAATATATATATATATATATATATATATATATAATTATATATGATATATATTATATATATTATATAATATATATCTATACTATATATATAGTTATCAGTGGCGAACGGTCTGATAAAATTTAAAAATAACGAGTAAAATATAATTAAATTGTAAACTTTTATAATTTGGTAGCTGAAGTCCATTCTTCTCGCTTTTTTGACTTGCAAATGAACCAATCACCAAGATTGTCCAAGACGAATTGTGGCAGTATCCTTTATTGCAGGGCACGAGGCCATCAGTCTCTCTGCCCATTGTATTCCGAATAATAGTTTTATTTCTCTTTTTAATCAACAAAAGCATCTTTCAGCTTCAAAAGATGCCATTGGAGTAATTAGATATTGAAATTTTAAGCAACTTTAATATTTCTTCAAAAAAATCTGATCCATTCCATTTTCCAATAATGTACTTAATAAGGGCAAGATCCAATTTTGGGCTCGGCTGAGCCCCATTTTCACCCCCCTCCAATTAAAATGGAATACAAATTCAGACTTTTCAGCCAATTTTGGCCACCTAAATATAACACAAACGAGCTTTTTTTTGCCTTTAAAACGTTGTTTTCCGGTGTTTTTCTGAGTAGTCATTCTTTCAGAATTTTCAAAATCACTGTTTTTGACTATTTTCTGTATCACTTTCAGAATTTTTTCATAAATTTCTTTCAATTTGAAATATGCATAGATGGTCCATTACCTGCAATGAAGTACTTCGATTTTTTGAGTTTTGTGACACAGCGTTGTCCAATTTCCCAACCCACTTAATTTCATTCTGCAAAAAGTGACAAATTTAATATTTTTTTTTTTCCTACTCATCATATCAACATCAAATTTTCAGGGTATATGTATTCGGAAGAGATGCACATTTTTTACTTAGGATAATTTCTTTGTATATGCACATTAGGTTTGGATTTTTTTCTTGGAAATATTTTCAAACAAAAAAAAATTCTAAAATTTTTTTTAAATCTTTTTTTTGAGTATAAAAAAAAATTATCTAGCCTGGGAATAATCAACTTGATTGGTGAAAAACCATATAATTGCTCAATTTCTTCACTTTTAAATCCAACAAAAAAATGGGTTTGTACATTGCACAACAGATGACCACAAAACTAAAAAATTGAAAATGTTCTATGTAATTATAGAAGGTCATGACAAATGTATGCATATTTCAAGTTTGAAGTCATTTCCAACACGTGAAGTTGTTCAGAAAAATGTCAAAAGTATAAATTGAAAATTGAACAATTCTGAAAGAATACTAGTCACGAACCACCCGAAAAGAGGTTTTCGAGGCAACAACATCTAGCAGATTTGTGATTATCCAGTGGTCAAAATCGCTGAATTCCGAATAATGTATGTCATTTTTAGGGGAGTGAACAATGGGGGCTCAGCCCGAGCCAAAAATTGACCCTGTAGTTAAAAGAATCAAAGAGCTCCTTACCGAAAATAGAAATCTTCAAGAAAGGAATGTATTTCTTATTGTGTTCAAGATGTTAAAATACTTAGAAAATGTTTTCAATACCGGGGTGAGAGAGGAAATGAAGGTTTTATTAAAATTACGTGTTTCACGCTCGAAAACGTGAAGCTGATACTAGACTGACACTAACAAAAACCTCTCCTTAACAAGATAATTATTATGTCACACTATGCTAAACAGCTTTTTAATTCGTAGTAATTGAGATTTAACGACTCTTTCCACCTCATCAACATCACTACGTTCTCACGTTACTTTCATTGATGATGGTCAATACTGTTTAATCTTTTCCTAATTCTAATTTTAGTTCACTCACAGCCTGTTTCATAAGAATTATGTCGCATTTCTTGAAATGAATTTTAATTTTAAAAAAACTACTCGATGTGATTATGATGCGATTAAAGAGTGAGTCCAAAAGATACAAAAGTAGGATCATCAATATTCTTTGAAAATCTCCTGCTTGATCTCTGTGTTTCCTCGTTGTTTGCTTTCATTGTCCAATAATTTTCAAAGCACTCTAACAGTGGCTCTCTATGTTGATTTTTACATTACTTAAGGTGCAAGACTGGAGCGAAAATAATTTCGCTCGCATGTTACATTTCATTTATAAATAGTAATATTTAAAAAAAAAAACATACATAAAACTTGATTATAATAATATAATTATATAAGTAATTATTTATATTATTTAAAATTTATTATTATAGTTAAATATATCGTACGTTTTTGTCTTATTACAAGACAATTTTAATATTTATCCCATCATCCAAATAGCATCAAAAGGAAGAAAACTGTTATTGTATTTTAAATTGTCTTAAAATAATATTAAAAAATTTATACGTACTTTGAATGGAAAGGAGAGGTCACCATCGTGCTACCTTAAATTACACGAGTCGCCCTGAATATTTTAATATAGATATAATAAATAATGAATAAAAGAGGTTAAGACACATTTACATTTGTTTATATTTATATATAATCATATTATATATAATTAATTATATATATATATAATATATTATTATATATATCTATATAAATATATATATATATATATATATTATATATAATATATATTAATATAAATATATATATAAATATATTATAATTAATATTATATTAATATTATAATTAATATATATATATATATATATATTAATTTATTATTAATAAATTAAAATAATTATATATATTATATTATATTATAACCCGTTGTTCAAGTGGGTGAGAAGCTTGGACAACTTACTTTTGCTCACATACCGCCCAACTCAATCTTTCACAGCTTCCTAACCATTATATTGGAAAAGGTTATTATATTCATAAATTAGTATTGTAAAGTAGCGTATAAATGGGGGATACATCAGAATGTTATATGCTTCATAAGAGCAAGGCTATAATTCTGATGTTATGCACCTCGAGGTTGGAGGTGTAGTTTTGTTCTCAGTGTACGTATAAGTGAAGATCTGTGATTAGCCGAAACAATGAGATAAGAGCGATTCTCCTTTTAGTATAAAAAACTAGTATATGATATGAGTTATAATATACGTTCATTTAAATATTAGAAATTTCAGTCACAAGGACATATCACTGAATGTGGCAACATAACAATTTATATATTATCATTATTAACCCCGATGTTCGAGAAATATCTGTTTAACAGGTAAGACGATCCAGAACATTTAATATCTTAACTAGCAGATACTGTTATTTCTCGCGCTATTTTTGTAATTATCTCACGTTTTTCGATTAATATCAATGTCATGATTATACCGATTAGTACTCTAATTGAGAGCATCGTAAAAGTAAGAGGTTTCTGATGTCTGATGATTAGCGACATATTATTCCTATTTTAGTTCGCTGAAACTCTAGTTAATGGTGATGGTGCGCAAAAGCTTCCTTAAGAGACGTTCAGTTAAAATGGGTACTTTGGGTAAAATGAGTAATTTTAATAATTATGAGATTGCTTTAATAATTTAAGTGATTAGTAAACTTTCAAGATGCAATTTTTGTTACGAAAAAATTCATATTCAATATTTGTAGTGATTCAAGTTCGATGATTATAAGCTAACAGTTGATATATTGTTGTTCTGTTAATACTGATGAAGTCTTTGCATATTATTGGCTCATTATGAATGATTCACTCTCTAATATATCTCTCAAGTCGCTTTTTAGCTCATCTTATATTTCCGTATCATCTACATATATGCATTTTCTATTATTAGTTACTCTCACTAGGTATATATTAACTGATGATTTAATATGAACAAATTTTAATGTATTACTGGACTCGATTTGGGATTTATTATTAATGACTAATGTTATTGAACGTGATATTCGAAGGTAGTTATTCAATTCTTCTATCCACTACTTTGCGGCTGACGTTCTTCTTGTAAATAATCCTTAAGGGTTTTTATTTTCTTTTATTTACCCAGATAGTTCGTTTATATTCATTTAGTTGTCACTCTACCTATCTGAAGTTCTCATTCTATTTTAATTTGAATTTGTTTAGGTGAGCGTAGATAGAATTATTATTAAATTTATAAAAACATATTTGTTGCTACTTTGTCTGCTTAACACAGGTTTCGTTACAATAGTTATTATTATTTATATTAATACAAAATTATTTTTTTTAACATCTTTATTAATTTAAACATTTCAAAATTTTAATAATAATATATTAATATAATAATAATATCAGAGTAAATTGTATTATATAATTTATAATTTCATTCCTTATTTTATCAAGGAAAATTACAATCGTATTTACCCATATTAATTTTATGTAACACTTCAATTATTCTAAATAATTTACTAATATTTTTTTACTCATTTATTTTATATAATATTTTTGTTATGTTTATATATAACATTTAATTGAAATTGTATTAAATTTAAGAAAATAAACATTAAGATATGGTGTATTAATATAATCAGTGGCGTAGCTATGACTATAGGATTTGAGCATAAGTTCTTAAAAAAATAGCTGAGAATTATTGACAAATGAAATATAGATTCTTGTTAAAATCTTATTAATACATACAAAATAAAGCTGAGTATGAAATAACAAAGCAATTGTGACGAATCCATCTTTTTAATTTCAAAGAAATCTTAATCATTTAAAAGAAGGTTTTGAAATCATACACTACAGTTAAACTAATGCTAGCATGATTTCTCATTGAGTACTTTAAAAATACTCTCCGGCAGCGACCGCCTTGATAAGGGTAAATTTCTATTATTAAGACAAGGAACGAATAAAGCTGTACTCACATAGCATGAACCCAAGATTTCCGTCTCGTATTACTCAACGTGTTTCAGCATGTCCCCTCATTTATATATATATCTATTATACTATATATTTTAACTTTATATATTATATATTATATATCTTATCTATATATAATAATATATAGATATATATATATATTATTATATATATATAATAATAATGAATATATAATATAATAATAATTAGATAATAAATAATAATAATTAATAATAATAAATAATCATAATGATAATAATATAATAATGAATAATGATAATAATAATGAATAATAATAATCATAATATATCATATAATATAATCAGTAAATAATATAATAATAATAATAATAATTATATATAATAATATATATAATAATAATAATAATATATAATAATAATAATATAAATAATAAATTAAACAAAGCTGATGTATATTTTATAAGCTGACAATACCAAGCATGGAGAAAGAATAAAAAACTTGCAAATCGTACAAAATTTATCCGGTATTAATAATTATGGACTACTTATCTTGGTCGTTAACTCAAATTCCTATTTAATTTTAAGACAATAAATTAGTTATAATCATTGGATAATATTTGACATTGGAAAAGTAATACATAATAAAACAATAGTGAAAAACGGGGAAAATAATTTTGCTTTGCGCGACTCATTTTTATTTCAAAGTAACGGCATTACTAAGCCTTTAGTCTTCTTCAGAGCTTGGTGGCTTAGTTTACTTTTTTTTTTTGGTCTCGAATTTTTTTCGTTTCCGAAAAAGTTTCTCTTAAGAAGTTATAGTGTTGCATGTAAAAAACCTAAAGTAATGAGTGCCGCAGAATGTGTTATTGAAGATCTTTTAAAAACAAGATTTAGTATGAGAAGTTATGAAGAAAAAAAATTTAATTATTAAAAAAACGGCACGATTAACTCTTCTATAATTAATAAAAACCAAAGGAAAAATTCTGGGTAAGAACATTTTCAAGAAGTGTCATTATGAGAAAAAGAAATGGTTGACCGGGAGTTCAAAATTAAATACCCTTTTTTGTTGGCCTTGTTTGATTTTTTTCATCAGAAAAATCTGTTTCAAGACAATGAACTTTAGGAAGTTAGGCCTGAATTTTTTAAACTTTGCCAGCTCATTGATACGATACCATCTACCTACTGCCACAGTAGAAAGAAGCTTTTCGCATTGAAAAAGAATTAAAGTATATTAGAGGAATACCAGCGAAACTCGATTGTCAAGTATTTCAATGATGTCAATAGAAAGAAACCTTCTCTTGAAGTTAATTCAGCAAGATTTTAATGAAGAATTATAAATGAATTCATAAAAAAAGGAAAGGAGGATGGATTATATATTCCCCTAGATACGCCACTAATATATTAATAATATATATATATATATATTATATAATTATATTATATTAGTATATATATAATATATTTATATATACTAATATATATATATTATATATTATTGCACGGTATACAATTTTATTTAAAGCCTGGATCTATATATATATATATATATCAGGGGCGTATACTATAGGGTAGGCCAGGTAGGTAGCTCCTCCAAGTTTTTTGGAGTCTTTTTAATAGATAATAAAATGAAAGTTAACTAAATTATTGAAAATTTCTTATATGAACAAGTGTAATAAACGACCTGATTTATAAAATACAATTTTATAAGATCATACATATTTGAACACAAATTATATATATTAAATTCAATGGAATTTTCCTTCCTACCCTGTTCTTAAAAGTAAACCTCAAAGCCATGGGCGGAGCTATAAGTATTTCAATATAAATATATATAAGGAAAAGAGCTAAGCGTAATACCTTGTGTTCGAGGCGAAAAAATACGCGATCGGAGTAACAACCCGAAAACTTTCGGTTCATCGGGACCAGATATGATTGAATGTTTTTTTTTGAATCTCTCTCTCTCTCTTCTCTCTCTGCTTCTCTTCTCTTCTCTCTCTCTCTCTCTCTTATATATATATATATATATATATATATTATATATATATATATTATATATATAATAATATATATTATTATATAATATATATAATATATAATCATATATTATATATATAATATATATAGTATATATAATAATAATATACTATATATATATAATATATATATATATATTATTATATATACTATTTATATATATTAGGCCTACCCAATTATATACCTTCAAGGTATCGTGCCACTGATATATAAATATATATATATATTATTATAACTATATATAAGTATATATATATATTATTATTATATTATAATATATATCTATATATATTAATATATATATATATACTATAGAGGTAGTAGCACACTCGTTCTTCTCGATAATTCATTAGATAGAATACTATCTCTATCGCAAAAAAATTAATGCGGATACGCGGTTGCGGATGCGGACAGGTAAAATGATGCGGATAATCATGCATATGCGGATGCGGATTACTCCGCTAAGACTACAAACTCAATATATATATATATATTATATATATATTATATATTTTATATATATATACTTATATATAATTTATAATATTTATATATATATATATATATATATATATATATATATATATATATATTATATATATATTATTAATATATTATATTTATATATATATAATTATATTATATATATATATATTTGTAGACAGAGGAGCACCGGAAGCCGCTTCACTAATTCCAGGCACGCAATAGCGCTATGACCAAAGTTTACCATATAGGGTAACTGCTATGACCACTAACAATGTTCAGTGCGCGCGCTGGGCGTCGCAGGGGGGGAGGGGGGCTAGCCTAATTTGGGCGGAAAAAAATGCCTGGGAAAACTGGCGAAAAAAAGAAATTTTTAGAGAAAAAAGGTTAAGACACTTGGCTTTGATTTTCACTTTTGAAATTTCTGTTACGGCAAAGAGAGTTTTTAATTAAAGAGGTATAATCTTCATTGAAATAATAATCCTTTCATTCCAATTTGTAATTTTTGTATACTTTGGCAACTCTAGCTCACAGAAAAAGTTATTATATAATATTTATACTTATATTTAATTTATTATATGTCTATATATATATATATTATTTATTTATATATATATATATATAATTATATTATATATATATCATATATTATATATTATATATATATATTAATATATATATATATATATTTATATATATTACTATTTAATATATCTATATATATAATATATATATATATATATATATTATATATATTATATATATAATTATATATTATATATATAATATATATATATAATTATAATATAACTATATATATATATTTATATATATATATACTTATATAATATATATATATATATATATTATATATATAATATATATTATATATATTATTATATATCTATAATATATTTATATATATATATATATTATATATATATATATATATAATTAAATTAAGAAAAAACCTACCAAAAAAACAAAAAAAAAACAAAAGAATAAAAACTTTCCCGCAGGCTCCTGAGAAGGAAAGCGAATCAGCCCTAGCCATGCTGAGCCTAGTGATGGCGGAAAAGGGAAGGTAGTTTCTGACTGATCACATCATAGTTGGCCAGAAGCCAATATATAATTGAGGGAAGCCAAATTGGCGGGTTTTTTAGTTGTTGATATAGTTATAGTTTGATGGACATGTGTGAACCATAAACTTGTATTAATGCAGTGTGATGTTTTGGTTCATATTTAATATATCATCTCAAGTCTTGGAGCTAAGCAAATTGTGGTTTGTAGTTAACAAATTGACAGCCCTAGGGTGCTCTTGGTGGATTTGCCATGCACATGTTTGGTGGGTGGTGAGGTTGGCTGGGACAAGTCCTCGATAGCCATGTGGCTTTTTCTGTCTCTATATTTTTATGTCTTTAGTCTTCAAACGCGTGTAATGAGGGAAGACAAGCGATTTAGGAAATTGATGGGGAATCCGGTGTTAATGCGTTGCACAAAAAGAATGTGGAAAAACATTGAAGCCTACTCAAGTTACTAATTTTTTCTTTTTTTTTTGCTGGGGCAACTGACGCTACATCTCAAAAGGAAAGTCGTGGCAAGTTGGCTCAAAGATATCCTCGCATGCTGGTATATTCAAAGACTATGAAAGGGAGCACGTCTTGTCTGCATTGCGTTCTTTTTTCCCGCAAGGAACTATATCAGGGAAGTTCAAGAGTTCCTAATATTGTTCCTTTTCATAAACATGAGAATATCATGAATATTGTCTTTTGAAAGTAGGTGATACTTAGAAGCTGCACGAGCCAGCGCAAATCTTCTTGAAGAGTAGCAGTGGACCATGCAAATGATATAATCGGACATCAGGCGCTCCATTGGGCGAGAAACAAAAAGTTGATTTCCAATCTGTATATCAACAAAATTATTTTTTGTGGGGGTACTCGCATTTACCTCTACAGAAGAATGAAGAGAAGTGCCAGTTTACAATATTGCAATAGATATAATGGAAATAATGAGCTGAAGCCCAAGAAAAGCCTCTAACAGCGGGGGGGGCAACAAATGCTTACCTTATAAATCACACAGATACAAATTAAAACGTTATTGATGTGTGAGGAGAGTTGAAGTGACCTGCGTGATAATTGCAGATTGGGTAAGAAGCAATATACATATTCTTGTTTTAACTGACGAAACATCTGATATATTCTGGGAATGGAACAACTAACTTAATCATATTGGAGATCAGATTTTTTTGACTGGAAGATGGATGTGCTTTCGTAAGGATTCATTGGATTTGCGATTTAGAAGCCTGGATGCAAAACCATGGCAAGTGCTATTGATCATGTTTTCTTGACTAAGAATTGGCCTAGATCCAAACAAGTACGTTGGACAAAGGTTACGATGGCTGCTCAGCTATGGCAGGGAAATGAGCAGGACAGAGAATACCTATCGGAGAAATTATAAAAGAGTATTTATAGTTTCATTGGCGCAGTCTACGAATAAATCTGTAGTAAACGATCGGAACTTGTGTCTGAATCCGAGTACTGCACCACTATTAAAGGCATTAATCAATTTCTTTCGTGACATCTGTTATGAGAAGAAATACATACGAGTATTCCAAGCCGTTTTACGAGATGTGATGGTCAGAAAAGTACCGTAGTATTCTTTTGAGTAATGATACATGTTTTAGAAAGAGTTAAGGATCTCAAATTAAGTTTAGAAAGTAGATAATGTCATTACAAGAAAAATGCATTTCAGCTGTGTTGTATAGCCTACACAATGTTTTTCTTATTAACAAAAACCTGCATTTACAGCCAAATCGGCTTTGTTGGGCCAATCATTTAAAATCAAGTCGAGAGTTTTACCCTCAATGCTCGAACCCCTGTGAGAACCATTCTTTCACATTGTGGAAGATCACCGCTCAGAACACGTAAACGATAGTTATAAAAAAAAATTATATCACTTGCTTATTCCTTTCTCTTTTATAAAGGATAAAAGCAGCTAGATGAAAATCCTTATGATTGATCTTCATCAAAACAAAAGTGGTGGGAGTCGCCAGAAGCATCGTTGCGAATCCTCATGATTTCACCGTGAGAATATTGGAGGAGGATATTCTAAATATGATAAACCTTGATTATTTCACAGTTTCTTTGGAGAGCAGATTCTCGGAAGAAAATTCACCAGCTTTCTTTTTTATTACTTCATCAGTCGCTGATGCTTGCCCTTGGGTATTAAGGAATTTGAAAGAGAAAATCAAAGTATAATGAAGATCTTTTTTGAACTGAGAGGACTTCAATGAGAGGCTGAACTCTGGTATTTGAATTGGACGGAGAAGCAGCTGACGGATGGAACTAAAAAATTTATAATATAATTGAATGTGATCAGCGAATCAAAGGGCATATTTCCCCAATAATTATAAAATCCTATTCATATAATAGCCTAAAACCATGTTCGACAAGGCACATTTGAAGAAAGAACATCTCAGCACTTTCAGAGAGGTTAAAACCATGTACAAGTGAAGATGACAGAATCCAGGTTGAATTGGAGGTTTGTCTCTTGAGTGTTACAGAATAAGAAAGTGATTAAATTTAAGATGAAATTGAGATTGGCAGTCTGTCGAAAAATTATTTTATCTGCAAATGACAACATAATACTTGTCCGTAGTAAACCAAATACTTCCAGTACATAAATCGTAAGATAAATGAAAGGAATAGATTTCTGCAATTTCTTTGTAATTTCGTAACTATGTTTTGAAATATAATCATAATTTCATTTTTAACATATAAATTTTAAGAGATAAATGTAATTTGTAAATATTATATCAATATATGCCTTGAACCCTTGGCTGAGATTGTTTTGAAAAATGACTGATTTTCAATCTATTTTGGCTCCCCTTCTGACGAAAATTCTGCGAATGCATTTGAAAGTAAACATCATGTATAATAATGAGTAGAATTAGGAGAGTAGTTGGAGATATCGATAATGAAAAGTAGGAATAATATTGTAGATGAAAAGATGAATTAGAAATTGTCAAAAGCCTTAGGATATATCAAGCGACACCAAATATGCTCCCCATACTCCAAAAGGTAAGAGATCTATAGATCAGGAAGAAAACGAAGTAGAGCACCTATTGACCTCGAGCGTCGAAAGCAACACATATGGTCGTATAGAAGGGAATGAGGTTCAAATGATCCAGAATCCAATAGCTAAATATGAATTCACAGATCCTAAAGCTATAGGAATATATTAGAGAGTTCAAAACGGATATGGCTCCTTGGAACATTTGAGCTTCCAATAATAAAGAAATATTCTGTGTTAAGGCATAAAGAGTGCAGTTGATCAAGGATTGTTGGAGAAATGATCGTCGTGTTTAATGAATTTGTTGAAAATTAGGACGCACAAGATTGCCATAATTGTTGATCGTTAACCTTAATATACCTTAAAAAGTTTTAAAAGTTTTAAGAAATCTATTCTACGTGAAACTTACTATATTATCTAAAGTAACTTAATAATTAAATTTATTTTGAAGTTTTGTATTATTACTATTATTATAAAACTTTATCAACATTTTAGTTGATTTCTTGTATGACTTTTATACTTCGTTGATTAATAAAAAAATATATAAATATATAAATAATGAATACATAATATAGATAATCATCAATATGAAGGAAATAAGTCAAACTGTATTACTATTTTATACTATTATGCGTGGAATAACCTTTACTTGACAAAGATAAATTATATTATTTACAATTAATATTATTTCTATATATTCATATATATATAAATATATATTATTATTTAGGTAATTATGAATATATATATATTTATATCGTTATGATATAATATATATATATATATATAATATATATATGATTAATAAATATTATATTAAATATTAATAATATATATATATATATATATATGAATTATATATATATATATTGCATTTGAGTATTTGCATATATATAAATTGAACATAATTTTTCTGAAAAAAATCTCATGATCTACTAAAATCAATTTATTGATTATGTATATCATAATATAGTAATATTAAATATATTAAATAATAATAATAATCTATAATAATAATAAATTAATAATATTATAATTAATACTATTAATTATAAAATTTAATAATAATAATTAATAAATTAAATATAATAATAATAATAAATAATAAAAATAATAATTAATATATAATGTATAATAATTAAAAAATATATAATATAATGTGATATAATTATATAATATTATATACAATAAATATATACAGTAAAATAACTCAGAGAAGCTCAGAAAATTCTTGATTAACCCAACAGAGGTATGATAAATTAGACTAGCGCATGAAGTTACATCTGGTGATTTTTTAACTTTTTTTAGGAAATGCATATTTCTTCATGTAATATAAATATGTGGAGGGTCACTGTATATGACTTGATTACTTTTTTCACTTGGGCTTTAGTGAATCTATTGGAGTAATATATTGACCTAAATTTCTCAACATTATATATATAGCTTTAAAATATATTAAGTATACTATGATACCTAAGAAAAGCTAAAGAAGTTATATAAAATATCTAATTATACTCATACATAATATACCTATATGTTAGAAATACTAATAATATATATATTATTCCATAGCAATTAAATATATAGCCTCTATCATACCTCTAGTTTCTAATCTCATTATAATAATATTCGTTATGTTCAAGATTTTTCCTTCCATACCAAACATACCAATTAATATTAATAAGTTTATATTATCTATATATATATATAACTATATATAATATATATATATATATGTTAATAATTAATTAAATGTACTATATAACAACTCTACAGGAAAGAGCTATTAGATTATACGACATCTGTGCTAGTAGGTAATATCCAGCAGTTCTTCTCTATCTTGGTCGATTACACTTTTAAGACATCGTCCCCACAAATTATGAAATGCTCAAACATATCCAGAGAGGGTCTAGCTTTGTGACCGCAATAGAGTGTAATCGTACAATAGCGCGCACACTCGCGACGCTCACAGGGGTCACTCGAAGGTTACAACGCTCTACAAGTATGCATGTCTTAATGGTTCGTAAATACGCACCTTGCAAAGACTCCGGTTATACAATCATATTAATCCCATTTAGGACCTCAAATGACTGTATTTCATCATATAAGACTACTGATAGCTCTCTGACTCAGAGGATTCTTGTTTCGAGACGCTAAGATCCAATAAGTATTAGAGTAATACCAAGAGTAGTAATTCAATAGCAAAAGGAATAGTGAACCGGTAGCTAGCCCTGGTCTCTACCTATATACCATTGCGAATAGAAAGATCGTTCATATGTCCTTAGTAACCTATGCGTTATGGCAGTTATAATATAAACTATTCCAATCATCATTATTCTCTTTAGACTGTACGCTGTAAACAACATTCCTAAATATCGAACCTATTAATATATACCTAGAAGTAGATTCAATATATTCAATTATTATGAAAATTAATAATATATTAAAATTATAATATTATAAGTCATAGTAAATAATAATATGATATATAATAATAATATAATTACTAATAATTTATATAATTAATATATATTATATTTATATATATATAATATTATATATATATATATATATTAATATAATATATATATATATATATATAAGTATTAATAATATATTAATATTATATATAATATTATATATTATATTAAATAATCTATTTAATAATACATATATATATATATACTCATAATATTAATAAAATTATTCTTACTTATTTCTTGTTATATAAATTATTATCAATAATGTAGGTTAAATACTATTAATTATATATATCTCTCAATAAAATATATATATATATTATCATATTAACTTATAACTATATAGTTTAGGTACGTACTAGAATCGTTTCTAAATGGTGGTCAATCATATATAATATATATATACTAATATATAGTTATATATATATATATATATATATAAATAAATATATATATATATTAATATATATTTAATATTATATTATATATATATAATATTATAGTACTAATATTATATTATCTTTATATATGTAGAGGGAAGATAGTCCACTGGCATATAATAATTATACTAACTATAATATATATTATATAATATAATCTATATATGTAATATTATTAATATATATATTATATAATATATAATCGTATATAACTATATATTATTATATATAATATATATATATATCATATATAATAATATAAATATATATTATATATAATATATAAAATATATATATAAAAATACATTATATATCTATTTTAATATAATCATTATATATATATATTATATATTTATAATTTTAAATTATATGTTTAAATATTATATATATATGTATTAGTAATATATATAGATATATTATATATATTATTAATATATATATATATATAATATATTATAAATGATTATAATATATTAATTATAATTATATAATAATATTATATTATATATATATATATTATAATATATTAATTATATATAAATCTATAATTAGAATGACTAGTGAATGCTATATTAGGATATACTCTATATGAGCTTCTTTATAGGAGTTGATTATGAAAAATGGGTTTGATACTTTACTTAAGTTATTTAATTTTCATTAAGCTCAATTGATATCACAAAGTATATAGGTAGGATCCCCTGTATCTCACTATAATTAAAAAAAACAAGTAATAACAATAAAGCATTAGACAGGAAATGTACCTATAGATTATTAACTTATAATTACTACATTATGAATCATATCGTGTTTCAAGAAGAATTCCTAACAAGAATAATGAGCTATTGCAGAGTAGTAGGTTAACAAATGATTTATAATAATGATTTTAGGGGTAAGTAGCTGTTTTATAGTATAATATAGTATATGCATACACAAGGCGAGATAAGGAGGAGTCTACGTAGATATACTAAATTCTGTCGACTAGATTTCACTCAAGTCATGCCCAACTTGAAAAAATCGCACATTGGCGTTCCCAGAGGTCGTATGGTTTAGGTATATAGAAAATTGACCTAAATTAGTTGTTGAAGGTAGTTCAATTATATCTACTAGAAAACTTTCACAAAAATCAAATGAGCAGTTAAAAAAAATTATAGGTTATTATTATTTTATGCATAAATATTTCCACCATAAATAATAAATTTGAATAAAAAATCTTCATCGATCGATCTCTTTTCCAAACAAGCAAAATGGTGAAAGAAAGCCTTGATAAAAGAGAGTTTCAGCTTAACGCGCTAGCAAAAATGGTTATTGTTATTACAAAGATGGCTTAGTTTTCTATCCAAAATTAAAAAAATATCATTAATTTTCTAGACGCTTAAATGAGACAGAGATTGCTTCTAGCCTGGTAACTAACAATCGCCTGATTCAAAGAGCGGTTGCCACAAAGCTGTAAGTTGACGCATGCACGCTAGGGTAGATGTATAATTAAATACCGATCCTAACATGGTTTAATAGCGCACCAATCCCTCTATATAAATGATATAAAATTTGTTGTCACATCAAAAAAATATATTTAAAAGGTTCTTTCTTTATAATCTTAAACTATTTTATCTAAATTTCTATCAGCTCGACTACTTTAATACCTCGACTCTCTTATCATGATAAGATTCGGAATAGGCGGGGCGGCTTTCAGCTTGGCACATCTCATCCAAACTGCTCAATGTTGAGGCGTACGCTTTCCGTCTAGAGATATGGTTATTGTTCTGCGGAAACATAAAGACAGAATAGCCACAGCTGAATAGTATATCGACATACAGTAGCATTTTCCACAAAGATACCATGCAAACTACTTATTCTCTCACCTATGTTCTCTCTCTTTTTGCTTTACACATCTAAGACTCGCGGTGACCCCATAAGTATTGACACTAATTGCTTGAACACCAATATACTTAATGGCTTAAAACTCAATACCTGGGACCAATTACGAGAATTATTACACTGAGAAAGACATGAGTTCTAAATAACTTATATATTAGTTTTGCGCTGTACAGACATATAAGAAGATGCATAACTCACAGCCGTAATTTTTGCTGATACTTATTCATGAGAAATATAATTACGTGCTGTACCCTTAATCCTATAGGTACAGTCTTAAATGTGACTATCATCGCTTTACTTTTTGCCTTGCCGCCGTTAATATATTTTAAATTCTATACATCTGCCTTGTTCTTATCTATACTATAATTCCCTAGGTATTCATTAATTTTTAATTCCGAATTAATTTGATTAGGTTTCCACTATGGTTATAATGTCATCTTAATGTATTTTTATTTTTTAAATGCTTATGACTTACTCATTTTTGTTATGTGCCAACGATATCAAAATTTTCTTATAGGAAAAATCTTAGCGATCTGTAGGTTGGATGCTCATATATTGAGAGTATAATCGTACATGATCATTATAGTTGGAGTTTTAATGGGGGTAATAATCAGCTAATATTTAATTCTGTCAGTGATAAGTTAAATACTTAGAGTGAGAATCCACACTATTATCCCACATGCCAAACTGAGGTGCAATTGCTATTCAATCGAGTGGAAGCGAAAAGCTGTCCGAGCATACTTGCGGCCATCTGATCAGTACACTATTTATACCACAGTAACATAAGTGTAGTTAGCAAAACTGGCTCGCAACACAAGAGCTGGGAAGGTTGTATTGGTAGGACGTTAAGGAGATGTGTAGGTGAGAGAAAGCACGCGTAGATAAAAGAGACTAGAGTAAGAAGAGAGGAGAATTATAGAATAAAAGGAAAGGTGAGAACAGACATAAAGAGTGCTATGTGGAAGGCAAGATCAGTGAGGTGGAGAGTTGAATAGGAAACGGCATTAGATAAGGTAAATGGTAGAAGAGGAGGAGGGAAGTAGTATTGGGTCGAGAGGGAGAAGTGGGAAGGTGGTGATCGTAGGAGTGAAAGAGGTGATGAAGAGTGCTGAGGAGGAGATGAAGGATGGAGTGAAGAATCTGAGCACAAGGGTAAGAAGGTTGAGGTGCATCCAGAGGAATGGGATGGGGTTTGACGGGAATCAAAGATGCCGAGGATGCGACGTCCATAGGATAGGATTATTTCGCTCATTAATAAAATATTATAGGTTACAGGATTTGAGAACATCGATCGAGTATACCTATAACTGATCGTACGAAGTAGAATACTGTAACTTTTTAGAGAGAACTTATTAACTTACCGAGTAAATAAATGAGGAAGTAGTGCCGTATTGAGTATTATGGTGGAGGGAGAACGGATGTAATGTCATGTACTGAACTAGAACATAGGGTAATAAGGAGAAGAGTAAACTTTATTCGGATGTATAAGAGTATTGCAACCTTATTTGCGGAGAGGTATAGGGGTAGGTCTTATCTCATAACTAGTATATCGCGCGTTTCAATAGCGCAGACGAGATTTACAGGGTGGGTTCTACATATAGGCTATGATAAGCTCAGCTGGAAAGAGAATTGGAAAGAAAAGTTAGAGATACTCGAGATCAGGTTGCAGTATTTGTTACTGACTATAAACGGAATACAAAAGTTATATACTGCCGCTAAGCCGTGAATGATAGAAATCCTCTCCTTAACAAGCTCCGTCGATATACTTATGCGAAATTGCAATCAAGTGTATTTGAGTCCCGTTAAAAGTTAGTTTCATATAATGGGCCAAAAACAAAGTATTTGTATAGATACATTTGTAGCTCGTTTCATCGTTTCATGTTCGAAAATGATGCTTAATTAATGATTAAATTATGGTTTCTTTTAAAGCTAACATGAGAGTGAAGCTGCCCTGGCGACTATCACCACTCTCACGGTGGATATCGAGTGGGAGATAGGTATGCGAAGCTGGCTGTGGTAATGGAATATCTCATCACCGATACAGCTCCAAAACCAGCAGCGCCACTCAAAATATTTCTAGAAGAAAAGACTCTAACGAAAAAATCGAGCGACAATTGCGATCGTATCGTAGATCGTCCGCTGAGAAGTGGTACAAATAATATCCGTAACTTTTAGGTGGATAGGATCTCCACAGTGTAAATTATCATTCAAGGTACGTTTTTAGCTTATTAGAGAGTTACGGATTGTATAACAACGATCGAGAACATAATATAAAGAGAAGGGGATAGACTTTATAGTCCAGCAGACGTGAACCGATCGATGACTAGAGTGAGGGATTATAATCGGCATGCAGAGGAAGATAGTGAAGAGGTCGCAACAATGATTCGATGTGTAACGTCTTTTTCAATGTTGACGTCAGGTGGCAAGAAAGAGTGCTGACAAATGGGAGAGGTTTAGTGTGTCTTTGCACCTAAGGTTGACATAGCACATCAGACACGTTGCGGTACTCACTATTATCGTCTTACATCGTGTCGTTAATCTATTAAGGCTACACAAAAGAGCTTAGTTCTCAGTTTTTGACGTGAAGATTGACGCCAGGGTGTTAGAGCGAATGGAGATTGCGAAGACTGCTTTTCTAAGAGAATTTGACGCCAAGGGCGAGGATGGCTGTGAAGATTTCACCAATGGTCTTCTCTCTTGCGCGGAAGAATTGAGCCGTCTGACAGCTGTAGAGATAGGATGAGAGTCCTGCTGAGTCGAACTTGTTTCTTCCTGGCACGATTAATGGCCATGGCTTGCGTAATCAATGACAAGGAAAGGGGGATAAGAGTGACGGTTAATTCATTTCAGAGAAAGAGCATACCCGCGGTGAGAAATTATCTCAAGCTATCACGGAGAATGTGATGTATGTCTAGTACGTAAAATGGGAAACGATATTCAAGATGACGCTCACGGGGGGGTGGACGTTCATTGGGCGGTAGAAGTCCATATGCGTAAAGGTGATCGCTTTGATCTGGTCGGAATCAGCGGATCGATCGGATTAGCTCTACACCCGTAGCAGTAATACGGCACACACCTACAGTTAAAAACAGAACGAGAAAATAGGCGAACAGCAAAGAATACGAATAGACAAAGCAATTATTCCTGACCAAAAGAGCTCCAGTTGATAGTCATACAATCGTGTATGTATCTCCAAGGCCGACGCGCGTGGTTGCTAGCTATTGAGCGTAGAAAGAAGAAGTGGTCGTACGGATAATCTCGCCTTTTCACCTGAGTGATTCAAGGCAGGCACGTCCAGCCGGAACAAGGCAAGAGAGTAATTCGAAGAACAATATCCTCCGATCACTTACTAATCGCTGGTGCGGTATCGTGGGGATGAATTCTAAAAGAGTGGCGGAGGCTAGGGCTTCTTTGGAAGCCTCAAGAGCAAACTCTGCTGCCGGAAACCAGTCGACTTTAGTGGTGATGCCTCGCTGTTCTAGGACGAATGAGATGCGGTATAGCGGGCTTAGAAGGGCTAGCCGCTGATTTCAGGAACTTGATAATAGATTGATCAATCCAATATTGAAGAAAGTCGCTTGTTGATTTTGGGAAGAGGAAAGGCGCGGATAGCAGACGACCGGTCTACAGAGGGCGAGAATATACCCCCGCGAGACTGTGTGATCCAAGAAGTAAGAGAGACGCACGAATACTGAACTTGGTAGGATTTAGAGACGAATTCCGCAGTCATCCATATCTAATATAAAGACTGAGCATGTAAGGGTGAAAATACGCAGTGGCTTTCAGGAGAGAAGGAAGCGTACTTAACAAATTCTCTAACTTATGCTAAGCAAGGGAAAGGTCCACGTGAGGCTAGAATCGAGTGATACCCCTAGGAAGGAACTGGGCTGCATTTTTTTAAACCGAATGGCATTCTCGTGTACTCCATAGAGTGCCAAAGGTTGTGTAATACAGCTGTTTTGGGAAGAGTATTAATCCACCTCATTGCAAGTTCAAATTAAATCCAGAGAGGAGAAGATAGTGTTTAGCGCCAGGTGTGAGAGGTAAATGATTGATTGGTGGTACACGGGGATCTACTGGGGTCGTGGCGAATCAAAGGCCATAAAATCAACCACAGGGTCTCCAATCCCCGTAGTGCCTTTAGGGACCATGTTAGTGGAGAAGACCAACAACTTTTGGAAGGGCGCACAATGCCAAGTTGCAACATGTGATGCAAACCGTACTTTAGGCGGTTTGAGTTTATCAGGAGGAATGGCAGGCGAGCATCGAGCATAATAGGGTGGGTTCAGGCCACTTAGGATCATAAACATTTATATGTCTCTCAACCAAGAAGATCTAGCTTAAATAGGCCGGTAAGAGTAACTTATAAGAGCCTAAGGATCCTAAATAATGAGAAAGGAAATGTGCCTTCTTGAACGGATAAACGGCGCAGGGAGAACAGACCGGGAAGCACAAGACTCGGCCTGAGCAGAAAGCGGAGAGTATTCCCGCTTACGCACATGGAAGAACCTCACGGACACCTACGTGACGCGTAAGTATAAGAGAGGAGTATTCTATACCATTGGGGGCTCAAAACAAATAGCGTTATATAAGCAGGTTTGCGAGTACCAGTATGATGAAACTTTGGGAAAGAAGGTCAAGGTTAAGTTAGACCATACATTGGAGACGTAACTTAATTATTTAAATCCACGACAAACTGAGAATTGAAACTGAAGGAGTAGCAGAGATGACATATCCAATATATACCAAGTTTCATAACGATATAATAAATCTAAAGTACCAAAACAGGCTGGGCAGCGAAAAGTTGACGACCTGAAAGAGGGATAGCCGAGTCTTGAATAAGGTTGTTGGGTAAAATTCGAAGGCTAGAGCCGGAACGATCAGAAAGGCAAGTTTAGTTGGCCTGATCGTTAGATCCGAAGAACATCCTGATGCAGTATAGGAGAAAGGAAGAAAAACCAGCATCTCCGTCGCAATACCTACGACGAGTTGGCTACTGAGTTTCCTGATGGAGTGAGCAGCGTGGAGATTATGCATTATTTACGCGTCCATACCGAAGGTATGTGATAGGTATACAGTACGCTATACTGTGGATACTGGCGCATGCGGGTAGAGTAGCAGAAGGTGTAACGAGACCGGAGAAGGACGAAAGTTTGGATAGGAGAATGCGATCAAGAATGCAGCGAAAGTGTTTCATTATAAATATAGCGAAGTGATTAGGAGAGATGAAGCGATTTTTCTCAAGCATTGACCGCGTTTTCAATAACCGACATCCGGGCCTGAGGATGCCCAGAGAAATTTTGTACTTAGCGAAAATCTGAGTGGTGGGAAGGTTTGGGGTGGCTGGGAATAAATATAAGGAGCTGTGTAGCTGGAAAGCTCGGCAGAAGGCTTTTGAGAGGAAGAGGGGAAAGGCGCAGCTGTTATGGGGGAGGGGAGCGGTAGCGGTTGGCAGGTGTGGGCAGAGACCTGCAGAAGAAACGTTGGAGAGTAGATGAGTTATAGGTGGCGAACAATCCGGTCGCTGTGGAGCAACTCAAGGGAGAAGGTTTGTTGCGGATTCAACGGCTGCAAGGTAAACTGTGATGCTCTTAAGTAGCATCTTCTGGAGAAGAAGTATTACTGAATAATTTGCACCTTCGCGGAGAAGGTGTACCCAACAAGAGATTCTCGATCATCAACTCTGATGGTTTTGATCACCCACAGTACTAAACGCCTCTATAAGCGTCGTCTCTATCCCGTTCCTCTCTGGTGGGGGCCAAGCGGTCGGTGATGAGTGTCTTGAGAGCGGCGTACGGGGTGGTAGAAGGCCTAGTTCTGCTAAACCATCCTTAAATTCATTTTGCCGACAATGAAACTCTGGGATAAGCATTCACTACACTCTGCATTCTCACTTCTCGGGTTTCTATGGTAATCAGAGAGCACGACTCTTGACGAGTCAAATACAAAAGGTCAGGATCGTTAAACTAAGAAGTTGAGATGGATGATGCGACCGGACATGGTGAAAGCCCGGTAGATTTAGGTGAGCGAGGAAGAAAGGAGGGATAAGAAGAGGGAACAAGGCGTGGGGCGCTTACTTCGGAAATCGCGGGTGAAATAGCAAAGAAATTAACCTTAGGAGATATGAGCCATAAATAAAAACGAGATATGCTGGTCGATCTGAAATTGTCACAAAATCTTAAAGTAAAAAAAAAAAAAAAAAAAAATAAAAAAAAAAAAACAGATTAGTAAACTTATTTGATAGTGAGGTACAAGGGTATTTCTCCGCACACAAGAGTGGTGGCATCCGTGTGAGAACCACGACAAGGGGAATATAATAATAATAGAAATAATATAATAATAATAATAATAATAATAATAAAATTAATTAATAATATATATAATAATAATAAATAATTAATAATAAAATAATAATAATAAATAATATAATATAATAATAAATATATAATAATAATAAATAATAATAATAAAATAATAGTATATAATATAATAATTAATAATAAAAATTGATAAGAACAATAAAGAAAATAATATACCGAATGAAGTACAATATTACGTGTCTGTATGAATAACAGAACTGTCCAAGGAGGGTCCAAATGCGTTAGTATGATTATCTGCTGAAGAGCTGGCTCTTAAATTCTTCATCGTACATTTATATATTCGTATACTCACGTGTGTAAGTAAATACAATTTATTTGGGATTTTTAAAAATAAATCACAATTATCGAAAACAGATAACGATATTTATTACTGTTGATAACGTGACAAGCATGTTGTGGTGTTGACGATCAGATGGGAATCTAATCTATATCTTCGGGTCCCGATCTGAAGCTGGATGCTTAGGACCGCTTCTTTTAAGGTTGATTGAGAAATTTTAAAACTTTACAGTTTTAATTTTCTTACAGCTAATTCACAAGTTAGGGTGGGACCCTTTCCTAAAAAAACAGAAAACAACAAGGCATTAGAACAGGGTAAATACCTAGTTTTAAAACTATGAATACAAAATTTCTACATATGGATCATTCTGCAGGAAATTCACAGAATATGAGCTATGCATAAGTAGTCGAGTAAATAATGATATAAAGTCGTTTGGAGGTAGCGATTTTATGTGTTATACTGTGCAATACAGTAGCTGGACAGTGATTTTCTGTAGACAATACATGTGAAAGAAGAATTTGAGACATATTCATTTTAACACTTGACTAATGTTTAAATGAAATATTAAACAGCTGTTGTGTATACGATAACACGACATATGTTTGGCGATCTAAGTAAACAAATACTTTTTTTTGTCTAGTTCGAGCATGAAGAATAGAGAGAGAGAGAGAGAGAATAGAGATGAGAGAGAGAGTAGAAAGTAGAAGAGAGGAGAGAGAGAGAGTAGAGATGAGAAAGCTAGAGGAGTAGATTGATTTGTGCTGACATCACTAACTGAGCGAGTCATAAATCACCCTAGCGTTGGACTATCTCTACTACTTAGTTATGTTGGGAGGCCACTCCACGCTAGTGGTTTTAGATATAGTAAATACCCATGGAATACTATAACGAAACATTCTATTTTAATTATTGTTGTAAAATCTATTTAACAAAAGTTTCTAAATCATTAATTACAAGACTTTTAATGGGTCGACTCACTTCTGCGCTAACTAAACTTATAATTCACAGCTTCACAACCAACGAAAGTATTTAAATAAATAACAAATAACAAACATCGGGTGTTTCTCAGCCAGGCACAGACTAGGACTCTCTCCAAACTCAGTGCTATGCTGAGGCGAGTGCCCCGTGCAAATTGTTACGATGAGGATAGCTTATCCCAAATACGCTAGAGATATAATAGCGCGACAACGAACACGTTCACATATATAATATATTTTCGCCCTAAAAATTAATTATATATATATAAAAAGTGGTCTAATAATATGAAGATCATCGCCTGTAATCATATTATGTAAAAGTTCATAATTATGATGACACTCATGGCTCATCTCAAACTCTATGTGAGCGCACGCTACACGCTATGGTGGTATGTGCGGAATAAAGCTATCCAGAGCTGTTATTTCCCACAATATAACTTAAAGATACATGCAACTCTTAATATCCACCTAGTTTTCTCCTTGACTCTAGCCTCTAACCCGTTAAAGTTTGGCTAATTGCTTGAAACGTTACTTAATCCCAGAGCGAATTTTACACTGGCATGCGATGAAACTTCGTAATATAATTATTTTGTTGTGTAGACCTTTCTAATGGTGCTAACATAAAAAATCCAGCCGATTGTCTGATACCTCTCTGTCGAATAACTTTAGGCTACCCTAGCCTAAGCTATAAGTACTAGATCGGCTATCTGATGCTTATAATTTGAGCTAATTGCCGCGTTCTCTCCTATTTTAATATTCTACTACTTCTTGTTCTTAACCATGTTTGGTTTCATAAATTTGTTTGGAATAGATTGCTAGCATTAAAATATTTATATTTTGCTTAGTTTTTATTTTAAATTCTGAAGTTCATTTACCGCAGTCAGATTTCACGATATCTTCAATAAAGGAAAATGCTTAGCGGTAAGGGGAGCCTCATTTCGGAGAATAATTGTATATTGCTTTGTTGAGTTTTTAGATGCGATTTAATTTTTATTTCTCTAGGTAGTCAATGATATGTTATATCTATAGAGTAGGATCCACAGCGATAATATAGTAACGCCTGCAGAGCTGAGGTCGAGTGGCTCAAATTCGGGAAGCGAAAACGGCATTCCGCAATTTAGCGGCTTGCTCGATAATTCCCAGCGAAGTGGTTGAAAAAAACTGGCCGCAGACAAGAGCGGAGGAGGTTGTATTGAGCGTAGGAGTGGGGCGGAGGCGAGAAAGGACGAGTAGAGGAACGAGGGAGCGAAAAAGGAAGTGGAAAGCAGTGAGAGAAGCAGCCAGATTAGAAAAGCATAAACTATGGTATAATGGTTTGTCTATTGCTGAAAAATTTAGAAAGTAGGAGACGAGAGGAATTTGCACAGATTTAGAAGAAGGTGCAGAGATACATGCGGGGATGCAGGAGAGAGTTAACGTCTTCGTCACACGGTAGTGAGAAGAGCCGTCAGGAGTTGAGGCAGGCTGAAAAGTCGGAAGTGGAGCATTGCAGGAGGATGGAGGAAGCCTATGGCACAGGGAAAGGTGTGGACTCATGCGAGAGGAGTCGTGGTGATGGGTTAAGAAAAGGTCCGAGTGCTCTTGGAGTCCGAAGGTTCGCCTACATAAATATAGGCTGGATTATGAGACATCGATCGATTATAATACGACGATATAGAGTAGGTAAAGCTGTACTTTATGTAATGAACTTCTCTTCGTAGATAAACCGGAAGAGACCGTGTACTTGGGTCGGAGGGGAAAGGTTGGAGTCATAGCTTAAACTTAAGAAACAAGGTTGTAAAGGAAGGAGATCTTTTACGGATGTAAGAGTGCAAATACCTTTGCTGGGCGGGTCGGGTGAAGGCTCTCTACCATGAGAGGGGCGCAGCGATTCAAGAGCGAGTGAGATACAGGGTGGGTGTCTGCAGTAGCAAGCGGGGAAGATTGAGAAAAATACATCGCTACCAGGTACAGCGAAGTGTAAGATGCTAACAAAAAGCTTTGCAGCTGAACCTGGAGATGCTCTAAACGGCCGTGCGTGATATATTATACATACCAAATACCCTAAGTAAGAGCTATGATCCAGTTTCTGGTTGTGGATGTGGCCCTGAAGAGCTTTAAAAGCTGACGGTGGAACTCTCAAACAAAACCGTTATTTAGTAGATAGGATGGTAAGCTGGTGTAGATGGATCTTCTCAAAACTCGACTAAGTCAGCATCAAAGTCTTTCAACAGTAGGTATAAACGGATCGAAAGCTGACCATTGATACGTGTGACGAGGAGGAATTCGAACCGAGAGATACTGAAAACATAGATAAGCCTTAGCTATAGATGGCAGGTGCACAGAGAGAGGGATAGCATTCATGATCAACGAGTGAACGAGATTCGATAATATATAACAGTGAGGATATATCAAGATGCATGAGAAGGTGGAAGAGGTACAACAATGTCGATGTGAACTTTCTCAAGAATGACTTGGGGCAAGAAGGTGCCCAGGGAGCTTTAGTGTGTCTTGACAGCTTAAGAGCGTTTGACAGGACATGCAGGCGCGGACGCCAATTCGCTACTTTCGGCGTTAACTTATTGAGTCACCACACAAAAGCTAAGCTGTACCATATAATAACCATTTGCGGAAGACCTCGACGAAGCCCAGGTAGTGTGAAGCCAATGAGTTGCGACGACTGTATTTCGATAGAGAGAAAATGGAACAAAAGGGCGAGAGTTGTGGCTGTTATTAGAAGTGTTACTACATCTAAAGATCTCTTTCTCTATGTATACCGAAGATTGACGCTCACTGTAGGCTGAGTAGAGAGTATCTCTAGCTGAGAGATCCGATATTGGATCTGCTTACATCCGGACTGCCATGGTCATAAGCTGTAATTCAATAGTCATGAGAATGGGAAAGAGCGTTAATTTATCAACTCGAGAAATGAGCAATCGCGGTGAAAAGTTCAATACTACACTCCGGAAGTGTGACGTATTGTCTGTCGAAATGGGAAACTACGATGAATCAAGATGAACGTAGCTTCCACGGGGGTAAGTGAACGTTTCAATGCGGGGATACTATATGCGGAAGTTGAATCGCTTTGTGGTTATACGGTCAGGATGTGGAACTCCCGTCCCAAAAAGTAACGAAAATGGCGAACAGCAAGTAATTAATAGCAAGCCATTCCGTCCAAAAAAGGCATGATACCTTGATTTCGGCGAGGTTGCAAGCTGGCGTGAGAAAGAGCAAGTGGGCACACTTCGCTCCTATTTGGAATGCGTAGCGCACGCACCTACAGCGAAATTATCGAAAGGATTATACCAGTGCACTGCTACAGCTGGTTGCGAGTATCGTGGGATGAATAAAAGAGTAGGCGGAGGCGAGGGCTTCTTTGGAAGCACTCAAAAGCAAACTAGCTGCACAGGAATCAGTCCGGTCTTATAGTGGTGCTTTGACAATCGTGTTTAGGACGAATGAGTGGGGTAGCGCTAAGAGGAGCTCCGTGAATTCAAGGAATCTCGTGATAATAGTTGATCATTCCAGATCTTGACGAATTGCTTTGATGTTTGGGGAAGAGGAAAACGGCGGACGGATAGCGACGATCAACTAGGTTACAAGAGGGCAAATACACCCGGCATAGAGAACTGTGTGACCAAGGAAGTAGCAGAAGAAAAAGCACCGAATAACGCCGTTGTTTAGGATTGAGAATACGAATTCTCGATCATCCAAGCTATCAAAGCGTCAGGAGTAGGTAACGCATGAGCTCTCTCCTAATGAGTAAGTAGGAGGAAGCGACTACAGAGTGTCATTAAATATGCCCAATATGCAAAAGGAAGACAGGAAAGGATGAAATCGATGAACTCTGGAGGAACTGGGTGCATATTTTTCAAATCACCGAATGGATTACTCGTGTACTCCAAGAGCCAAAGGGTGTGTAAGGTACTGTTTGGAAGTCCTTAGCGGACTTCGGGTATCTGATGATAGGAACCGAATTTAAATCCCAAAGAGGAGTAGATAGTGGTGCAGGCAGGTGTTAGTTAATGATTGGATTGTGGCACGGGTTCTATCGGGGCGGGCAGAGTTCAATAGAGCCTACTAAATATAACCATCAGGGTCAATCCCCGTATGGCCTTTGAGGAAACCATGTGTATGAGTAAGAACAACAACTTTATGGACGTTAGCGCACAATGCCAAGTTGCAACATGTGATCAAACTCGGCCTTGCGGCTTTGAGTTTATCAGGAGATGGCGAGTGAGCTCGAGCAAAGGAGGGTGGGCATGGATTTATATGATGTTTTCCACAGAATGCTTAAGAGGGGTATTTGAAGAGCAAGGATGCAATAAAGAAAGGAAAGTCCTTCCTGCAGGATGAAAGGAGGGAGACCACTAGCAGAATGTAACACAGCTTAGGAACCTTTGGAAGAAACTATGAGGAACCGTGAGGAGTAAAAGAAGTATGCACAGTCACTAGACGGTCTATTAAGAAGAGTCTGCATATAGATTATGAAATGGGACAAAAAGTCAGCGCCGAGGATGGCTCGTCATACCTCAGGACGAGATAACCATGGAAATGCGGCGGAGAACAGATTTACTCAACGTTACTCTAAGATCTCCATAACCAGGAATGGAAGAGCATTAGATATAGGAAAGTTGACGGCCTAAAGGGATACCGGATCTTGAGAAGGGTTGTGTGGGTATAAAATCGAGGCTAGACGCCGGAATCGATCAGAAGGAAGTTTAGTGGACTGATCGTAGATACGAGAACATCCTGTGCAGTAGTAGGAGAAGGAGAAAAAGAGCCAGCAACTCCTCCCGTCGCCCCTACGACGGGTTGGCTGCTGAGTTCCCTGATGGAGTGAGAGTGTGGATGCAATTATTCGGTCCCTATAACCGGAGTAAGGTGATAGTAAAGTTAATATGGATACTGGCGCTGTGCGGGATGGAAAAGCAGAATGTGAACGATACGCGGAGAAGGACGAAAGTTGGAAGGAGTGCGATCAGAGAGCGAAAGTGGTTTTAAATACTAAGCCGCATTAGTGATTGGAGAGAGAAGAGCAGGATTTTTATCTACAGCCATGACCCCGCAAAACCGACATTACGGGCACTCGAGAGATGACCCGATGAATTTTGTACTGCGAGTAAATCTGAGGGTGGGAAGGTTTGGGGATGGTGGAATAAGAGTGGTTGAGCTGGAAAGCGGCGAAGGTATTTTGAGGGAGAAAGGGGAAAAGGCGCAAGGCTGTTTGCGGGAGGGGAAGAGTAGCGGTGGCGGATGTGAGAGAATGCGAATAAACTTGAAGTAGAGGTTAAAGTGGGCGACACCCGGGTCGCTGGTGGCCTAGCAAACTCAGGGAGAGTTTTGCGCCGGATCAACGAATGAGGACCTTAACTGTGATGCTTCAGACGGACATACTTCTGGTAGGAAAGTTGTAACTAATAATTTCTGGACATCTGTGATTCAGCGGAGAAGGTGTACCAGTCCCGCAACAAACCATACAGCATATCTCGTTATCAACTGGATGGTGTTTTGAATCAAACCCAGGTGACAACGCTCTATAGACAGCGTATTACTACCGTCTCTCATGGTTGAGTGTCGTCCATGGTCGGTAATGAGTGTCTGGAGAGCAGTGACGTACGATTCTGGAGGAATAGAGCCCTATCTACTTTGCTAAACCTCGATGCGCTAATATTGATTGACTCAGACAAGACCCTGGTAGGAGCATTCACACACTCGATTTAGTCATAATTCTTCCTTATCTGATACGGTCTTCTTTGAGACAGATGTGAGCACAGATCCTATGCGAAGTTTCAATACAAAAGGTCATGATCGGTAGATCATAAAGAATATTTGGGGATGGATAGAGATCGCCGGGCTGGTTGACAGGGTGGTGGTATACTAGTGGAGAATTAGGTAGAGCGGAGGAGAGAGAAATGGAGGGAAGGACGTAAGGGATCAAGCGAGTTGAGGGAGACTTGCTAAATTAAGAAAGGAGATCGCGGGAGTGAAAAATAGCAAAGAAAAATTTAACAGTCTGGGAGAGAAGATTAAGACCATGATTATATATATTATAGAAGAATTTGCCTCCTGCGAAGATACTGAAATTGCCGACATATATATATTTAAAAAAAAAAAAAAAAAAAACAAAAAAAATTTATTAATTAATTTGAATGAGTGTACAGGTTACTCGACAGATACAAGATGTGAAAAAATGATGAGAGAAACAAAGACCATGAATACTACATAATATAATAATAATAATAATAATTAATAATATAATAATATAATAATTAATATAATATAATAATAATATAATTAATATAATATAAATAATAATAATATAATAATAATAATAATAAAATAATAATGCATAGATAGATATAATAATAATAATTATATAATTAATAATATAATAATATAAGTAATAATAATATAAATAATATAATAATAAATATATAATAATAATAAATAATATAATTAATAAAATAATATATAATAATACTTATAATAATTATAAATTGATAAGAACAATAAAAATAATAATCCAGAATGAAGTAAAATTACAGTGTTCTGTTATGAATACAGAAATGTACCAAGGTAGGGGTCCAACGGCGTTAGTTTGATACTCTGCTGACGGAGTTTGGCTCTTGATGGCTGCAGCTGGACTCGTGAAGGCTGTTAGAGAAGATAGAAAAGGCTACATACAACAAACGAAGATGGGTAATCTACCGTTAAATAAACAGATACTAATAAAAAGGTGACAAAAGTGGATTGGGTTGGTTTGTAATAGTTTTTATCCCTATGGCTCTTGTTGTGGGTTTCTGGATATCCATGCTGGGAATCTAATTTCCACTCTCGGGTACCATCTGAGCTGATGCTTAGGGCCCTGCTTCTTTAAGGTTGATGAGAATGGTTTGTTCACTTACAAGTTTTATTTTCTTCAGCTATTCACAGTAAAAGTTTAGGTTGGAACCGTATGTTCTTTAATAAAAGCAGACAAACAACAAACATTAAGAACAGTGTGATACTTTCACTTATAATTACACTAGATGTCGCTGACACAATATTTGAACATTAACATGACTGAGAATAAATTCCTACGGAGGGAGGTATCAGTAATGCCTCAACTATTTCAGAGTGATGTGGAATAAAGATTATCAGTTTGGGGAGCTTGGGGTAGTGTTTGTGTGGTGTATTTATGCCTAATTACAATCCACTAAGGGCTGAGAAAAGGAATCTCATCTGAATCGGCATATCGCTGAAGGGCATCTTATACAATTATTTTATGATCTCATCAAGAAGCAGTTATACGTATATAAAGAGCTGCAGCCAGTTGAGGTGTTCGTTACAAAACTCTGCTATGAGCGTAGAAGAGAGAGAGAGAGGAGAGAGCAAGTAAAGAGATGAAGAAGAGATAAGAGCAGAAGAGAGGAATGAGACGAGAGAGAGGAGAGAGAGAGAAGAGAGAGATGGAGAGAAGAGAGTGATGTCAGGGAGAGTATGCAGAAGAGAAGAGAGAGAGAGAGAGATGCCAGAAGTCCAGAGAGATGGAGGGAGGGAGAGAGAGAGCATTCACGAAAATTGCGAGAGACAAAATAGATAGTGAGAGAGAAGATATAGTATGTTACCAGAACGAGATGAGAGATAAGAGAGAGAGAGAGTGCTGACTAATGCAACTGTTAAAAATCAACATAGCTTTGGCCTCTCTAAACCGACTATGGGATGACAATACCGACAGTAGCCGCTAGGGTTAGATATCAGTAGAATACCATCATGCAAGATAAAAAACATCATGAGAATCACACTCTATAATTAGCTAAATTATTGTTGCTAAAAGGTGAGGTGGTTTATAATTCTAACATTTTTGGGCTGTTCAACAATCTCATCTGACAGCTACTTATTCGGAAAAGCTTGGACATCAATCTCAGCACTAATCACTTGGGAATCAATCTACATTATATCTCGCTACATTTATATTGAAACAGCGCAGAGTTCACCCCGCTAGGTTCTTGTAATCGTGTCGATAAAGCATAAAGAGTACCTACCCAGAGCTTAGTCATATTTCTTAGCACAATACAATAAAATATAACTACAAATATCTAAACCTCTTTATAAAATTCTTCACACACAGTACTGATAGATTCTACTCTTAAATATCTAATGCCTCTAACTTGAACATTTAAACATTTGCGTCTAATGCATTTTGAATATCAAAAACTTAAGCGTGATAACGCGAATTTTACATACAATGGAGCAAAATCATGAAACATTCTAATTAATCTTCTATTAATTCACATAGTTTACTGATCTTAACGAAAAAAGGTATCGCTAGACCATCTCTGCCTTTCTACCAACAAGTTCCTATCCCCCGAAAATTACAAAATAGAGTCACAAAAATAATATAAAAATTTTATCATTTTTCAGCAATAAAAAAAATATGAGGAAAGAACATAACCGCGGAACTTACATCCTTCCTCCATTCATGCGGAGGGGGAAACTATATAAACGGCTAATCAACAAGTGCTATCGAACTAACACATGTACATTAGATCGTATACTTAAACAGGCATCATACTTCTTGCTTGCGAGCACCTATAGCCCTTTAATCTATATTTTAATATCCATAAACTAACCCTCCCCCAAAAAAAAACTATCGAGATAGCCTGTCAATATTGTTCTGTCAGTACCTGAATAGATTAGGTAATACCAATACAATTTGTTATGGAAAATAGCGGAACATTGCTACAAAAAAGCATTCAAGTCACTAGGAGTTCAATATATGCTCTAAATCTTATTTTGGTTTTTTCTATTTAAATAGCTGAATCTCACTTCTATCCAGACCGAGGCGCAGTCTAGAAATGTACGATACTACTTAACAAACAGTGAAAATAATGCTACGCCGTCAGGTGGGCCGTACTGCTCTTATTTCGGAAACAATAACGGAATGAACCTCCTAGACTCTCTTGTATATTGTTATGGTAGGGCCGATTATCTCTAATTTTTTATTCTTTGTCAGCTTATGATATATATGTTAAAATAGAACCACTTACTATTAGAGTACAGAAATACACAGCAATAAATATCAATTATAGTATATCATATCCTAAGTGCGCGCCAAAAAACACAATTTCCTTAAAGTTTATCAGATCGAGGCCCCTTTTAATAAGAACAAAAAATACTTTTACCTTCACATTACATCTCTTTAGTTACTAGTATTAAATATTGTGAGATAGTTAAGTTTGCTATCACAAGTATTAAATATTATCATCAATATAGCCATTATGTCCACTTAAATTTATCACGAATCCTGCTAGATCGAATTCAAGCTCCAAATACAGTGCTAACCCTGCAGAATTCATTAGCAAGGATATGGTGATAGTTCGTCTTTGACGTCTATTAGGACTTTACCGCACAAGATTTCTTAGAGCCTTCCATTTACATAATCGTTGATGCTGCCTTGGTCATAGTAGTCTTAGACCTTGATTTATGGGATAACATTCAGGCACACTGAGTTTTCTATATGCGCTGCTTACCGATAACTCTTAGGAAGAATTGCTAGAGATAACCATCAATAATTATTCAATGTTTATGGTATTTTTGAAAAACTTGTCAAACGTATCTTGGCCTTATGTAGGGCGGAATAAAACATCCATGTCATTAAAATACATAACAGCATGGAATGTACATACAAGTACAGAAAGATGGTTCTTTACCAAAACTATTAATATACTCTTTAGTATAATCTACTTTCATAGTGTTTCACCCTTTGCGGTATGAAGAACAGTAAACCTCCCTGCCATGTTTCCACTGATCTGATTACTTCCTTCAAAACATCTACGACACTACCATTTCATCGTTCATAAGGCGGTGTTTCTAAGAAGTCTTAACGGGTAATATGGATAGATCGTATGTGCAATCAATAGCAAAAATAAACTAGGACGACGAACGATTCTTGACAGCTCCTCTGTATTACAATATGAACTCACAGTTATGATATAAAGCGTACTCAAACACATACGTCGTTCACTGTGACGGAGAACCAATTTTACCCTAGGAATTCTTCTTCACAAACATGCTAACCGATCCAGTGTTACATTAACTTACGTATAAACCTAGCTCAACATTCACTCTTCATTATATAGCCTTTTCTTTTCAAATTGCTGACTGTATGAAGCATTGGTTCTTATGCAGCACGTTTGCAATTCACAAATTAAAAAAAAGCTACCTCACATTCCTGTTTAACTCAACGACTTGGAGAGATGATAATACTGGGTTCTCTCTTTTTTGCAGCCGACGATTGCATGCGTAACATACATGTCAGCAAAGTTAGCGCCCAGTCGCTATCTTTCGACACACAATTTAGACTACAGAGAGATGTTTAATTTTTTCAGTCTCATAATAAGATTAATTTAATCACGTCGAAACAACGGAATATACTGAAAAGATAGGTATTTTAGAATTATATTACTCAAGCCATTGCACGAAAATACAACATAATGGTACTACTCACATGTCAGTGCTCTCTTTCTTCCGTCTCTATTGCATTGTGGAGCATAACGTAAACACACATATGGACCGAACATCGCATTCCGCCATTATAGTCTACACCAAATCACACTTCTGAGATACCAAGGATCGCTCATAAAATCCTCGCCGTCTGAGAAAATCCCGAGACACATGACAGCCTTTATAGCTTGAAACAATTGACAATTCATCTCCCACTTGCATGTGATCCCGAACTTACACCTATGTGGTGAGCGAACAGCAAAAATGCAACAGTTCACCCCTTCCTAGCAAGTACCCAAGAACGAACGTACTCCCAACTATTACAAGCTTTATTCACGTGAACTTTACATAACTTAGTAGTAGCATAATCGGTAGTCATCAGCGCCTCGTATGATCTTAAAACTATATAGGGGCTAAAACAGTTAGAATACACATAAGGATGTGACCTGATAACACCAAAACATCTTATTAGAAGAGTGCATATTAATAGAAACAATATCAGCAGAATGAACGATGCAATACAAACGCTACACAATGAAGATATTTAAGATAGGGTCATAGAGAGATGTATTTTCATAAGTAGATGCGAATTCAAGGAGTCACCTAGATCTCTGAATATCAAACGCACTGCATCGGCAGTAAGAATTATAATAGGGGTAAAATGTTAAGTTAAGCAATCGTGTTACAAAACATACAACAATGAATATTGTCCATTCGTGTAACATATATTATTTTCTTTTTATACACACTAAAATAAATGGAACAAACAATAAAGTCTTTTTAATCTCTCTAAGCTCAGGGCTAGCTGTGGCCTTATATTCATCTAGAAAGATATATCTGAGTTCTAGTAATATTAATTTCTATATAGTGGAAGGTAGGACTTTCCCGTCAATAATGCATAATAGCGAAAGCTCGAAATCAATTACTGCTATATTTATTGATGTAATTTAATAGTATATATATATATATATATAATAAATATTAGATCCAATAATAATAATCTCACTATCATTTGTTATTTATATATATTTTTAATATTACTATTAATTATCTATAATATTATATAATATATATTTTATTTAATATTAAGTTTATATAAATTTATCTTTTATTAATTAAATATAATAATATATTATATATATATATATATAATAATATATCTAATAAATATAAAAATATCTTATATATAAAATAATAATATTTTGTGTGTGACTTTGCATGTAAAATTGTATTTGAAACGTGTTTTATTAAAAATATAATTACATCTAACCTTCCCCCAACCAACGATAATTTAAGACTTCGTTATTAATTGCAATAAGAATAGTTGGAATGAAATTTGCTTAAAGATTTTTTTTTTACAAAAATACTTAAATTTGTTACTAATAACAATTAATAACATTTATAGGCCTACGACGTCCCCAGGCTTCAAAAAACATGCTTGTCAAAAATTAAGATTCTGCTCTAGGGTGTCCTAACTTTTGAACACAATTTAAGAAAATTGCATTATTTAAACAATTTACATTGAGGAAGCACAACCACACATCTTTATTAATATTACTGAACATTAATTAATAAAAATTTAAATATATTATTACAAAAATTAGTCAAAATAAGTCCGGTTAACAGAACTACTTGTTTACTAATAGAAAAAAATATCGATATTGAAAAAATGCAATATTACTATCGATATTAATCGATTTTAAATGATTAATCAATGTTAAAAATATCGATTGTTAAAAATATTGATTATTTAGAATAATATGTTACAAGAAACCATTTCATCAATCGAACTCCCTATTAACAGGCCCCATGTGATTTTACGACTTGTGACATATTTTTGGACATTTTTTGGTTTTAAAACTTTTCAATAGTTTAAATCTTCACCAAAGCACTTTTAATTATTCAAAGGCAAATAAACTTTTAACTTTGATGAAATAATGAATCATTTGATGAAAATGTTAAGTAACTTTCACTTTGATAACGATCGTAAAGGTCGTAATCCTTTTCAAATAATGTTAAGTACATTTTGTACTTTTTCAAATATTTCAAAATGTTTTTGTCCTTTTTGAACGTTGCAGCTCTTTTCGCTACCGGACAATTTTTTAGTTTCTTTGCGCTAAAAATATTTAAAAATATAAACTATTTACCTTAAATGTTCTTGTTCCAGATGTAGAATTCTGATGTTTGTAAGACTAGCGTCTCGGAGGTAGCTCCCTGGAAACGCTTTTAGGAAACATTTAAGTACCTTTAATAAATTATTTACAGATTCAATTATTATTACAGGCAGGCAGGAAACTTCAATTATTGAAAAGACGTCCCTTCAATAACAAGGACATTTTAATCCTTATAATGTAACTTAAGAATTGCATTAAGCTAGTAACAATTAGATAGTTCAAATTTACCGGCTTACTAAATGCCGTGATCTTAAGGACAATTATATATTATAAATTGCCATGATCTTTGTCAAAATACATTGATTGTCTTTAAATAATAATTTGCACAATACTGCATACAAATTAATACTGAAGATGAACCACAACTTATTGGACAGTTGCTAAGGAACACACAATACTATAATGGGTGTTAACTGGTTACATACTGAAAACGTACTAAAATACTGATTTACTTCCTTTACTTGGTAAACATGGTAGAGTCACGTGACTCGCCGCGGAGGAATTTTACTATAATTTTTAAGCCTCTATTGATGAATCAATTGAACTGTTTTTTAAACTAATGTGGTCGAAAAATTAATGACCAAAAATTTTATAATTTTATAAAAAAGTTTCAAACACTCCGGGCAGAGGATTGCTTCAAAAATTAGAAGCAATACAATACCTTTCAATAATTAAAAGAATATTTTTTTTACATTTCTTTTTTATTTAAAAACCTAAATTCACCTTAAAATTACCCTATCACACTAAATCTAACTTAATATTGCCTTAATTCTAAATTTTATTTCATTTATTAGGAAGGAGGGTAGGTTGTAAAGGGGCTTGATTTACTGATTTACTGGCTTTAGGCTATGTATATGTAAAAACGTTACAATTTAGTAAAAAATTTGACCTTGATCAATCAATATAGATCAATAGATCAATAGAATCACACTGGTCAGGAAGGTGGGTGGATGGTGAGCTTAAACAAATAAAAAAATGGTTTTTTTTCGATAAATTAAACCCAACGACCCATGTTTATTTTCCGTTGTTTTTTTTTAACGTCCATAGAAACTCAAAAATTTCCTTATAAATTAAGGGTATTTTTTTAGTCTATAGAAACTTAAAAATCCCCTTGAATATTTAAGGCAATTTTATAGTTTATGCAAGCTCAAAATACCCTAAAACAAAGAAAATGCAAATATTTGAACGAAAATAAAATAGCTCCATTATATTGTACTAAAATATTCATGTTTATGTATTTGAATCGTATTGTGATTAAAACATAATCATGAGTATAGAAGATCTATCATATTCATAAAATATTAAGTATATATAAATATAATATTATATGATTATAATTATTTATAATATATATTTCTTTACTTTTTGAATTTTAACAATTAAAGAAATATAAAATGTATAATCTTGAATAAAATTAAAAATTTTTTTTAAAAAAATGCCAAATGTTATTCAATGGTATTAATCCGGAAATTTAACTGCCTACAAAGCAAATGTAAAGAAACGAATGGAGGATGCTTTAGAACCATTCTCTTTTATGTAGCCAACCTTCTGGATCCTAACATAATGGGTATGTAATGAAATTTAAGTTTTAATATACTGTTATAATATAAAGCAATAATAATAATTAACTATTTTATATTAATTTAGATAATAATAATTGAATATTTGTATAATTATAAATATTTATTGTGCTACGTTAATGTTATATATATATAAATATATATATATGAAATTACATATATATAATATTAATTTACTACATATAATATATATATATATAATATATATAATATTATATATATATATATAATTATTATTTATATTAATATATATTTATAACTATATTAATTAATAATAAGCCAATATATTAGGTATGTTTATCTTCTATACCCACCTACATGTAATAATTGTACACATATTAATATTTATATTATATATATATATATATTAGTATATATATATAATATATATATTATATATATATAGTATAATATACTATATATATAATATAATTATATATATTAGTATATATATTATATATAATATAAGTATTTATAATATAATTAATTTATATTAATATATATATAACTTATATAATATATAATTAATATTATAATATATAATATATATATATAATAATTAAATATATATATATAATATATATCATATATATATAGTATTATATTATATATATATATATATATATAATATATTATATAACCGTATAACATGTATTAATTATATAATGTTGTTGCTTTGTAGGTGAGTGTATGGGTTTTAAGTTGGTGATGTGTGTGAGTGAAAGACACAAGAGTAACCTTTTAAAATATTGATTTTAAATTACTGCTGTTAAACAATACATTAATCGTCTTTAGGGCAATGGATAGAAAAGCAGAATCATTTATTTTTTAGGTTTAAGAAACAATTAAGAAGTGAAAATGTAGCATTTGTTTGGGTAGTGAAAAGGTGTTGTTAATTATGATTCATAGTGAGTACTTCTCCTAAACGTAAATTATACGCATAATATCACTAAAATGGAAAAAAAATCCTTCAAGTAGAAACACTGTCGCCTGGCCGTCGCTCATCTGGCGTTCGTGTGGTAATCAGCAATTCTGCATATATACAGTTCAATTTTATAACTCTCTCCAAAGAGCTAAAATCTATTAATTAAATTATGACTATATTATTGTGTATATTATTAATAAAAACTTTTCTTACTTTAGGAATGTCGTATCCATTTAATTTCACGTCTTTTGATGTGAACCTTGTGATGTTCCCGACCATCGAAACATGTCTTTGAATTTTCATTTATGGTTCGTGGCTTCTACGAATGGCTAGTATCTTTAAAAAATATATTATAATATATATTATATATATATATTATCGTACATTTTATATATAGGATCTTATATGAAATATTATTTAAGTCAGACAGTATATAATATAGTATAATAAGCAGCAAGATGTAATAGCTGAATATATAATACCTAGGTTGAGAGTTATTAATACATACATTATATATAATAAAAACGAAGCACTTTTTTAAGAATCTCACTATACTTCATATATATCGATGATATTATTTACATTTATTATTTTTAATGAAAAAAAAATATCTTCTGGCAATTTTTCTTTTATCAAGAATTTAAATATTATAGATGACATTTTTAATTTACTATTTTATACTAATAGTCATCACTCTCGGAAGAGACCCATAATCATAGACATTTACCACCACTATCGATACTATATTGATGTTATAGGTATATTAACTTTTATATAATATATAATTTAATAAATAATACTAATATACTAATATATATTAATATAATATTTAGTAAATTATATATATACTATAATATATATATATACTTATTTATATATTATAAATAATAATAATAAAGTATAATAATTTAATTTATATATATAATATTATATATATATATTATAGTAAATTATATATAATATATATAATATATTATAATATATATATATTAATTGATATCTTAATATATAATAATATATATTATATATATATATAATATTAATATTGTTATATAAAAGCTGCCCCTTCCGTAGATATAATCACACATTAATGATTCCTAGACATTTGGGATGTGTCGAGGTATGACATCACAAGGTTAAATCAAAGACGTTGAATTTAAATGGAGAATTTAGCATTCATAAAAAGGGTTTTTTTAACCACCAAAAATAGTCTATAATAGGTTCTCATAGATATAGAGTCGATATATAGGATTGGGCTTTTATACTGGTTATGAGGAGAGTGATAAATTAAATGTCTTAAATGATATAGTTAAAATAGTTAATTCTTCTACCCTTGCAGATTGTTTAAATCTGAATTGATTATCTGTGTAAAATTTTTGGCGTTTTAGGATGAGACTTTTATCCCTGATAACATATTAAACATCCACATATAACACTTGGGAAATATCGCACTAACTCAATTCTTTAAATTTCTTAAACCCTACATATACAATAAAATGTTGCTTTTTTCTTTTTACTGTATTTGCCCCGCCGATATGTTGTTAGCTATCTTATGTACAATCACATTCACAGTCAGGATTGTTTTTGATTTATTTCTTAGCCCTCACCTAACATTACTCCTCTAGATCCCCACACTCACACACCACATATATAGTATATATAAATATCTTTTCTGTAAGATAATTAACAGAATATATATATATGAATATTATATCCCATATATATTATATTATATAATATATATATTATATAATAATATATATATATTATAAGTATTATATATCTAGTTAAAATATATATATTAAATAATACCATATGATCTTATTGTATAATATGAGAATGAATATATATATATAATATAGGTGATATTATTATTATATCTATATATATATATAATATATATTAATATCATATAGTTATATATATATTATATTTATATATATATAACTGTTAATATATATATAATCTTCTTAAACTAGTAAGACTCGTGTGGTTATAAGAGACAACTGTGTGTATTGTAGTCTGGATAGTAGAGAGGAATTTGAAAAGAGAGAAAATTATACTCAGATTAATTGCGGTAATTCCTGATATTAGTAGACAATGTAATAGTTCAACGGTGAATGGTGGTATTTATAATTTGTATGACGTATGTATAAGAATTTACTAGATGGCTAAAAATTTAGATATGATTTATTATCAATAAGTTTTAATACCACCTAATAATAATAAAAGGTATTAGCTTTGTGGTATATATTAGTGATCAGATTTAGGTTCTATCTCGCTCAATAGGGTGAATGTTAGGAGAGAATGGCGGGGTGTCGTTTAAATGATACACAATAAGAGATATGTGGGTTTTATTTATTTGGGAACTCAACTTATATTCACACCATATTCCATAAGAATTAATGAGTATCGGTGGATATATAAATACCTTCAATTTTATATAAGGGTATTAAATATAATATTATTCATATATCTTCTCTATATAATGTATCCTCGCACAATTTAGGGGTATTATTATATTCTAGTATAAGGTAGGAAAGAAACGGAGATGAATAGGTGATTTCATTTATGGATATTATAGGATGTAGAGAGAGTGGTGAAGAGGTATGAGGCAAGGACAATAATACTTGATATGCTGCATTTGCTGATGGAGTAAGATATTTTAATGAATCATTAAGTAGGAAAGTTAAAGTATATGTAGGTTAGATCGTGAATTTGGTACTTCTTATATCACTGATAGAATTACACGGTATATAATAAATAAAAAATCCAGAGTTAATGAAAAGGCTCTAATAGATTTATTATATGTAGTAATTTAGTAATTTTGAATTTATAATAATAAATAATATTAATAATATGAATTAATAAATTGTAAAATATTAGAAAATCTCTAAGTTCACGAGATATAGGTGGAAACAAAAATCAACTATTCGACTATTTTAGTGTTTCATTAGCCAAGACTGTGGGGGATGTTGAAATGCTTCTGACTCACGTTTTGATCGCCGCGAATCATATATGATCTCATAGGTCTGGTTTGCTTATTAGATATATGTCGACTATTAGTATGAGGGGCCTTAGTTATTAAAACTTAAGAGGGAAAATGAGAACTAGAATGACGTACCAGTAGGCGGCAAATTAATAAGTGAAGTGTATCGTTTTACTTTTGGTTTAACGATATAATCATTTAAAGGAGGGAGTAAACACAAATACATTAAAGCAATTACGCTTGGGAGTATTATTATAAAGAGCCTCCAGTATCTCTGATAACTAACAATTCAGACATTTGAGAACATTGATCAATAGCAACCTAAACTAGGAATGAACCAATCATTGAGAAAAGACAAGAGTAAAAGATTTGAAGAGATGGCAATGCGAATATAGTAAGCGAGTGTATCCACTGTAGATAGAAATGTAAGCCTATATTAAATATTAGATATATAAGGTAAGAAAGAAGAGCAGAGTGATAAACATACATTGAAGCAATATGAGAAGTAATTAAGCGAGAGAAGAGGAATACCTGTAGAGAAATGTTTAAAAGTAATAAGTTTCAGAGGTTGTTAACATTCAAATAACATAAAATTATTTGAAGGAAATTTAATAATTAATTGATGAAAAACCTGCGTAAGCATTATAAAATAGCGTTGGGATCGAGGTGGAGGGATTGAACTGGAGACCTACTTATTTGACATTTTCAATACTAATATGATTGATGATGTGCTTTATAATGCATTTTTGGAGTTGAGTTTTCATAATGTTACAAAGAATCATGAGAAAGGCTCTCTTAATCAGGCGCATCCAAGAATATAATTCGCAGGGATGGAGACACTCCTTTGATTAATATGTTGAGTGTGAGTGAGTGAGAGCAGCGGACCAACCCAGACAGGCATATTGAATCCACCATTCGCAACAACGCAACCGTTAAAGAACGCTCAGTGGTGGACCGCTACAGGATATGTAGTTGGACGAAATTTCTTTAATTACACTGAAGCTAACCGGGCGGCTCTTGAGAATAATATAAAAATAAAAATAATTGGAAATTTATAATAATTGTAGTACCAAGTAAATTATAGAGAAACAAAATAAGTAAATCTTATCGATAGATCTAGTCTACTAAAAATACGTATACAAAACCAAATTAATAAACATAATCTATAACAAGAGAGTTATGCACATTTAATGTGCAACTATTAAATAATCATATTAATATACAGAAGAGTAGAAGAAGAATATTTTATCAGAATAAAATGTAATAAGCAACTTTAGTTTATTATAATAACTAAAAACAACTATTTATTATGATAGTTGTTAAATACCAGTTTATAAGAGCCACAATGGTCAATACTTTAACATAAATAAATGGAGTAGTCACATTTTTGTACTGGGAGAAGGCCAGACAAATCGTGTAATCAATCAGGTCTATTTGAATCCGATGGGTTTTACGGACTTGGAGTAGACTACATATGAGTCCAACCGCTAGACACTTCTTAATTATCAAAATAGACAGATAATGCAGATATATTAGTTATTAACAGCGTTCTGGGCGAGATCACGAGTTTCTGCACAAAGTTATACCACTATTAATTATTAAAATATAATACAAATTATATTAAATAATTAAATCAAATTCATAACTATTCACTTATTATTAACGTTACTTTGAAAGATTTTATGACTAAAATAGTGTAATAGAAATGATGGGATATCGAAAGAACTAATTTGTGAATGAAGTAAATAAATATAACACCATCGGAATTATCTGCTGTATATAATATATGAATAATATTGTGAGGATGGAGTTGAAGTGCGGCGGAGGATACGCAGGCATGCTGGCCGAAGCATTATAGATATATGTTCATCTTGCATGCTCATACATGTTTCATTGGAAAAGTCGGAAGCTTGGCCGATATTCTGGCGTGAATTTGTTGGGAATAGTATTATTGATATATAAATTCGTGCAATTTTTAAATTATGCATATTCTCTTTAGATATTTACATAATAATATGACAACTAGTTACCAAAAATGGTCCAAAAAATTTAAAAATAGAGAGAAAATGAATTATTATCAGAAGAAGTGTTTAGCACAGCGATTCACAAACCCAGAGTTACAAAATGAAATATTGGTAAAATAATAGAGAACGCGTTAGCAGTTGAGTGTGAGCAGTTTATTCTTTAATCATAGAATCCACAAATATGGAGTCAATTTTAAGGTATTTTTCTAAAGTCTTGCGGATCTTTGCATGAGTTTTGTTTTTAAGAGCATTAAGTCACGTTCTGTGTACGATAATCTCTTCTGTACATTATTATTGATCGGGGTACCCAATTTGAAAGTGAGTTGTCTCATCTCGTCGGTTATCATTAATCATTATTTCTCTAATAAGACCACTCAGACTAATCTCAGTACTCCCAATCATCTCCTCTCTGGCCCTTCTGTTTTCCGCTTCTTCCCTCTGGTATCCACTGCGTCCACACTCAACAACGGTCGAACAGACTTTGGAGGGTGTTGGGGGAGGTGTACGGAGTGGAGGAAAGGCTGAGGAGAGCAATAAAAAGGTTGCATTGCGTTGTGGATGAAGTGGAACTGATGTAAAAATGAAAATGGCTTTGAGGTGCGAGGATAGGGAGTAGAACCCAGAGCAGTGTCGAAGTACCCCTTAATAGTCGTTTATTTGTTTTTATTAGTAGTGTGAGGTGATACAGCAAAAACAAAGAGAAATTTTAAATCTGGATGGTATATGAAGGTGTACGCGGACGAAATTTAGCTTGTTGGAGTGGGGAGAGGGAGATTATATGTTAGAAGGACTAATCATAAGTAAAAAGATACGTGAAAATTGATGGAAGTTGGTTTAGATGATGAAATATCAGAAATATGGTAATGGATGGGTAGGAGGATGAGAGGAGGTTGAATTAGCATTGAAGATGAAAAATTGAGAATGTGGATCAATGTTGTGTACGCTGGATGCGAGTGTTAGAGAAAGGGAGGATGCTGACGAGGAAGGCGGCGGCAAAGACTTGAAAAATAGCGGCTAGAGCAATGAGTCGTTGTTACCAATTATGAAAGAAGGTATGATAAAAGTAAAAAAAGATAATATTTTGATATCTATTCTGGTACCCGCAATGATATATGGATCAGAAATAAATGAATCATTACAACAAGGGAATACAAAGGATATGAAGCTGGCTGAACATCGAAGATGTTGAGGCGATAATTGAGAAAAGGCAAGGAAGAGATAGAGTGAGAACGAGTGGGTTAGGAAGAGAGTTGTTGTAGTGTCTGTGTTGAACAGGATAAGGATTCTGTGCAAATCGAGATGTGAAGGGCCATTAATAAGGATCTGGGGAGAACTGTCTCGACGTAAAAGATAGAGCTGAAGAGTGGATGAAGTGACGGAGTGGTGGGGAGAAGACAAGGGAGATGGGTAGCATTGCGATAGAGAGACCATGGGAAGACTTGGACTTTCCGCGATGCGTCAGCTGATGAAAGATGGTGTACTTCTGGAAAGGGATGCTCTCTCCGCTGACATGCAGTAGGCTTTCTCAGGAAAACGTAAGACGTAGACGTAAGTAATATATATATATATATATGAAATTAAGTATAGTATATATAATATATTATTATATATATATATATTATATAATTTATCATATATATATATATATATATAATAATAATATATATTTATATATATATATATATTTATATATATATGTCAGGTTATATCTTTGCCTATATGTATCTTAAAAACTATTATGCTACAGTAAAACGGAAAACATTGGTGGAATGCTGACAATGTAGCAGGGCGGGATGAAAAAAAAAAAAAAAAAAAAAAAAAAAAAATAAAAAATATCTCAAAAACTACCAATAGCTACAGCGAAAAAGGAATGATTTGAAATCCTTTAAAATTTCACATAGGAAAATGTTAAAAAAGATAAAAAATAAGAAAAAATTAATCTTAACAATCGAGTAATGCCATTAAAAGCCATAGTTAGATGTAAAAGCCTATTTAGAGAGCTTTTATTGGTTCTCGTTAAATAAATAGACTTATCCTATTAAATTTTGCTTTTTTTTTTTTTTATACAAAGCATGGAAATAAGCACAATGGAGGCAGTCGGGTCTGCTCGGTCTCCGGGGAACTACGGGGTAGGACTAATTCCCCCCCTCCGGGGAGGGTACCGGAGGAACCCCGCTCTTTGGTATTTGGGTGTCGCGGGGGTCTGCCGCCCGCTCCCCTACGGGGTACTGGAAAACGTCCCCCCCCTTGTTCCCCGTCTCGGGCCCCCTAGTGTGCCGTATAAAGCATTTTCCTATGTGAAATTTACCAGATTCCAAAATGTATTCCTTTTCGCTGTAGCTATTGTAGTTTTTGAGATATAGTATTATAATTTTTTTTTTTTTTTTTTTTTTTCATTTTTCGCACTAAAAGTTGGACCAGCATTTCACCAATGTATTCCGTTTTATCTGTAGCATTAATAGTTTGTTAAGATAGCATATGACGTTATACTAAATCGGCTGGCCTATATAATATATATATATATATATATATATATATATTATATATACTATATATATATTATAATATATATATATATATAATATATAATATATATATATTATATATATATATATATATATATATATATATATATATATATATATATATTATATGTAATATATATATATATATATAAAGTGCGTGCGTGCGTGCGTGCGTGTCATTAAAGAAAGATTTACTTCAGTATTTTTTACTAAAATGATTTGAAAGCTTGCTAAAAGAATATTATTTTGAGTGACTTGATTTTCACATAAAGGAAAAAATTTTATTAGCAAAAGTAAATATTGATAAATAAATTTTAAAATCTTTTATATAGCTTCTTTATTAATAACAAATCAAGTGTGGTAAATTTACTAAAAATGGTAATAAAGAAAACTATTCCTTTTTTAATTTGCAGATTGTTTGGAATTTCGTTACTTATATGGTTTGAATAGTTTTATCCTTATTTCATAGCAAAGATTATTATTTATTTTTATCTGATACTAAAAAGAAAAGCTCAAAATTTTAGACACGTTACTATTCTTCTAGTGAAGAGAAATATAAAAAAAATACAAACTCATTTTTGTGTTGTAGTCCTGGTAAAGTGTCTCTTGGGACAACTCGATCGATTTCTAATTGAATCTTTTCTTGAATTTCCTGAAATTTCGCCATGTAGATAAGAATCCATTGAACCATGGTTGCTGTTGTTCCAACGCCAGCCACATACAGATCCAAAGATTTTTTTATCAAATCTTTAAAGAAAGTTGTTGGTATGATAGTCAGTTTAACATGTTTTATGATACAAATACGGTATTGTCGACAAAGGACATCTCATGTTAGACTTCTCGAATCGAAGTTAAATAAGTTAAAAAGAAGAAAAAGAAAAAAAAAGCGCAGGTTGTTTTATATAAAATAAAATTATGGTGCAGTATATAGAGCTGTTACTCATGTTTCCGAACTAATATTACTCGTACTGTTGTATCTCATCTTAATCTTTCACTTAAAATGAATTAAATTTGAGGGAAGATCACAATATTCGTTCATCTACGCACTATTTTCTCCCCCAAAATGACACAAAATCGTAATTTCATCGATTTTTGACCTATTAACATCAAACTGTGCGTGTTTGCCTCTAAAACTCGTTAAAGTGTTTTTCTGTGTCTGTAGTTATTCTATCAGAATTTTTAATTTTTTCAAAACCCATGTTTTGACATTTGTCGTATCAACTTCCAGAATTTTTTTGAAAGACTTCAAACCTGAAATATGCATAAATGGGTCTTATATACAATTTGCATAATACTGTGTAAAAATATTTACTTTCGCTCAGCTTGTCCAATATCAAAAAAAACTTTTGGATTTTAAAATGAAAAAATGCAATTTTACTATCCCTAATGATGAAATCCACGACATAGCAGTGTCTATATATATATATATCTTCACATATCTTTGAATTTCATAGTTTGATTTGTCCTTGGAACAATTTCAAAAAAAAAAAAATTATAACATTTTCAAAACATTTCTTTGATATACAAAAAACTTATCAAGTAAAAAAAAGCATCTAGCCCGACTTTTAAAGCCCTAAAAATTTGATGTACCAGTAGAAAAAATATCATAAATTTTACTTCCAAAACATTCAAACGTTTGAAAAAGTGAAATATGAATTTTTTCCTATTGTCGATCAACCATTCAAATTTCAGGCTGTACAGTCGGGCTAATGCATCTATGCTATTTACTTAAGAATAATTTTTTGATACCAAAAGAAAAATTGTTCCAAGGAACAAATCCAAAAAACAGATTCATATACAAAGATTTATTTAAGCTAAAAAATGTGCACTCTCCCACACAATCTGCAGAAATTTCACCATTCCACGAACAGAAAAAAATATCACAATTTTCATTTTAAGAAATAAAAAAGAGTGGGTTTGAAAACTGGACAACGCTGAGCCAAAGCTCAAAAAAAACTCAAAAATACTTCATGAGAATATTGTAGGTAATAACCAATTACGCATTACTCATGTTGAAGTCATTTTTAAAAAAAATTCTGAAGTTTTCATCAAATGTCAAAAATATAGGTTTTGAAAAATTAAAATTCTGAAAGAAGACTACAGACAACAGAAAAACACTCTTAAATGAATTTTAGAGGGCCAAAAAAAAACTACAGTTAGGTGTTTATAGGGATTAAATAGATGAATGGAGAAAAATTGCGAATTATGCCATTTTATGGGGGTCAATTTTGCCCTTAGCATGAACCGAATACTGGATCTTCCCCTTTACAAATAGCAATTGGGGATTAGATTCATTGGAAAATTGGTATTTTTTTTTTATTCTCAAAAGCAAGCGAAAAAAAAAAGAGTTGAAACAAAAAATGCTTTAATGTAACTTTGTAAGGCACTAACTCTGTAAGCACTAAGTTGAATTTGACTGCTGGAGTCGGAGTCGAAAAGTTTTGTTTGAGTGAAGTCGGAGTCGAAAATTTTTGTTTAAGTGCAGTCGGAGTCGGAGTCGGAGTCGAAAATTTTTGTTTAAGTGTAGTCGGAGTCGAAAATCCAAATTTGAATTTAAGGAGTCGGAGTCGAAAAATTTATTTTACGACTCCACAGCCCTGCCGGTATTAGCACAATATCTCGAAGTTGCCAGTTTCTCATGGGAGAGGAGCTAAGGGCAACTAAATAAAACTAAATTATAGATAAGGTTATAAGTGTAAGTGTGTGAGCAAGATGAAAATGAACAAATGTGGACGCAAGTGAAGGAAACCAATGCTACTAGTGCAAGATAAGTATATGGATATGCTGAAGCAGGAAATAAGAATGTCAAAGTGAGTGGGGGAATGAAGAGGGGATTCAAGATGCTAAAAGTAAAACCAAGAAGCATGGTTGAATGTGCAAAAAGCCAATGATGAGGTAGTGAAAGAAAGGTATGTGGAAATATAAAAAGGGGAAAAAGGTAGACTATAGGTAGTAAGAAAAATAAATAAATAAACAATATGGAAAGAGGGTTGTAGTAGGATACAAAAGGTAGGGTTACCAATCAGAGAACCGTATTTCTGTGACGTCACTAAGTCGAACCCCTTTATTTTTTTGTCGTCGTTTGTTGTTTGTTCTTGTTATTTTTAATGTTGTTGTTGTTTAAAAGCGCGCCTTAACACACACACACACTCCTATTATATATATAGTATATATATATAATTTCTTAATATAATAGTATATATAATATATAAATATATATTTATATTATATATAATATATATATATAATATAAAATAGTTAATATATATATTTATATTATTATTTATATAAAATATATATATATATATATATAATAATATTAAATATATATATATTATATATATTAGTATATATATATATATAGTTATTTATATATATATATAATTTTATATGATTAAAATTTATATGTATATTAAAATAAATAATAAAATTATATACTAATATAATGTTCTAACAAAACAGTGTATACAGGACCTGCTATTCTGAGGCGGATTTATGAATGGCTAAAATAACCCAAAACAAATCTAAACATTTTATTAAACCGACTATAGTTTGCGGGTATGAATCAAACGATTCTACCCATTCATCAAGGTTTGGACTATACTGAAACACTATAACAAAATTTTAAATAAATAATACTAAATAAAACATAGAAAAGTAATATAAATAGATATATATAACCATAGAAGAAATATTATACATATATAGAAAAAATATCACTAAGTGACAAAACTCTACTTCATTATTAAAAGTCTTTCAGTTGTAAATTTTTCATAAGTAATAAATAATTGTTCCAAATATATAAAGATTCCAAAGAATGGAGGTCAGGCTCTCTTTCAAAATCTCACAATTAAATACTGAAGTGTGAAATTTGATTTTTGTAGGATATTTTTCTGAGAGAATGAGAATGATCGCAGAATATGGTGGATGGTGCAAATGTTCCAAAGTTCTAATGGAGGATACCTTATGTTCAGCAATGCGAATAGAAATACTACGAGTAGTCTTTCCTATTAGTGGCATCACAGTCACCGCACTTGTATTGTATATCACTTGATGGAACATAAAAATATATAGGAAAACAACAATTTCAAACAGACGCGTTTATAGAAGACAACATTCACCAAGATTAAACAACTATGAATTCAATTCATTTATCCCGCATGTTTATAAAATAATTATACTTAAAATTTTCGAGAGAGCATACAAGATCTCATCATCATATATTATTAATCTTTCGAATGAATGGACTTCCTTAAAGACGCATTCTAAAAGAATGGTATTCCCAGGTTGTATCATTGACAAATATTCAGGCAAACAACGTTCGTTAAAATATCATCAAATATCTTGCACTAAGTTAACATACCAAAAGAAATTCTGTATATGAAATTACGTTTTTATGGGTAGAATGAGTTGTGAAATTGACCGTAAGAATTTAAAGAATATTAAAACAAATACCCCAGTTCAACTTCAGATTACCTCTTTTCAATATGAAAAAATTAAAATTGGGAAAATTATATGATGATTTATATTTAGTTCTTTATGCTCATCAGTTATTTACAAATACAAGTGCGTGACTGTGATGCCACCTACAAGGAAAGACTACTCGTAGTCTTTATATTCGCATTGCTGAACATAAAGGTATCTCCTATAGAACTTTGGAACATTGCACCATCCCCCATATTCTGCGATCAATTCCATCTCGTTCAGAAAACATTTGTTAAATATATGATCACATCTGAAGATTTGTGTTTAGGATAAGACATTGACCACCTGGCTTTGGAATCCTTAATATATTTCTACGCCCCAAAGCTAAATGAAAATTTACAACTGAAAATATTTTAATATCTGTGAAGGTAGAGTTTTGCACTGAGTGAACTTTTTCTATATATTGGGCATTATTAATTTTCTTCATTTATATGTTATTATTTAATATAACTGTTATGTGTTTCACCCAGATATTATGTAAAATTTGTATATTGTTCAGTATAGTCCAAGCCTTGATAATGGGTTAGACGTTTGATTCAGCCGAAGATCTGTGTCGGTTTAATAAAATTGTAAGATTTGTTTTGCGTTATTTTAGCCATGTAATATATAGTATATATCTATATCTATATATATAATATTTGTGGTAATTACTTATAAAATATATATATATATATAATATATATATATATATAATATATATATATATGATATATATATATATACTATATATATATAAATATATAATATATAAATATATAGGTAAAGTAACTTAACGCCCACACGGAACGGGTGCCTCCGATCAAAAAAAAATTTCACAGGTAGGCTCTATGAACATAAATAGAAGTTTTAGGGTCGAAATGAAAAAAAATAAAAAAAAAAAACAAACAGAAGATCTCAAAAAACTTAAATAGCTACAGCAAAAAGGGAATACATTTTGGAATCCTGGTAAAAATTAGTAAGGAAAATGTAATTAAAGAATACCCCAAGGGTTATACCGCACCGATGCCAGGAGTCGGGGTCTCTCGGCCTTCCGGGGAACTACGGTAGACTACTTCCCCCCCTCCGGGAGGCTGGTCTCCTGAACCCCCGCTCTTTTGGTATTTGGTGTCGCGGGGGTTCCTCCGCCCCTCCCCTACGGGGTATGAAAACGTCCCCCCCTGTGTTCCCCGTCGGCTCGAGCCCCCTACATTGCCGTTTCATACCTTTCAAATAATATATTTAATTTCACCCCTAGAACGAGTAAAAAAAAAAAAAAAAAAAAAAAAAAAAAAAAAAAAAAAAAAAAAAAAAAAAAATCATTTCACCGTAGAACATCTATTTATGTATCGATAGAGGCTACCTGTGAAAAATTTTTTTTGACCGAGCTCCCGTTCCGTGTGGGCGTAAGTAACTTTTCCATATATACTTATAGTATATATAAATATATATAGAAATATATATATATAATATAATATATATATATAATATATAATATATATATAATATATATAATGATATATTATATATATAATATAATATATATATATATATATATATATATAATTATATATATAATATATATATATATGATATATAATATATAGATATATATATATATATATATATAATATATATTATTAATATATATATAATATATATAATATATAAGATATATATATATATATATAATATAATTGATATATATATATATATTATATATATATAATATATATATATATTATATAGGTAAGCCTCCAGATAACGGTGAACATCTGTAACTTAAGAAGCTGCAATAGCACATGAAAACTGAAACATTTTTAACCAACGCGAACATTTTAATTGCAGGAAATATGAAGAAATAAGAAATGCAAGTGGCGATAAAAAAAATACAAACAAATAAATAAATATGGTTTTTTTCATTCTTTACCCAAATTTCTGAGACATGAATCCACCAATATTAGGCTCGGCAGATATCTTGAAAATTACACTTGCTTAGATTGAATAAATAAAATTATTATTTTTTTAATTTATTAACGTAAATGCATGGCACACAAGGATAATCTACGAAGGAACTCCGCCCCCAGTGAGTTTGCTGATGAAATAATTATTAAAAATATAAAAACATTATTTTTTATGGGAAGAAAATTAAAAATCGTGATTTTTAAAGTTACCATTAAAATATTGAAAATATATAAAGAAAATTAAATTTTTATATAACACTTCTAAATTTAAGCGTTTTCAGCAAAGATACTAACTTATTTTTTGTTGCTTATTTATTAAATTTAAAGATTATTAATTTTATTTCCTCATTATAAATGTTCGCTGATTTCATAAGTGAATTCAGTTTTTATGTAGCTATCGAAGTTTTTGAGGTACAGGTGTCACCTAATCTGAAACTGACTACATATATATAATAATATAGATATATATATTATATATATATAGTATATATATATATAGTATATATATATAATATATAATATATATAATATATATATAGTTATTATAATATATATATATATATATATATATATATATATATAGAGAGAGAGAGAGAGAGAGAGAGAGAGAGAGAAAGAGAGATAGAGGCATTCCTTTTTTGAAGGGGATAAAGACATCGGATTCCCTTAAAATTTGGATGCACTTAAAGCTGGTTATGTCAGCTTCTCGGTGACAACATTTCATGATGCTAGGCCCATGCAAAGGGGAAGCTGAGCCCCTAGGCTTGGATATGATCTTAGTTATATAGAATATAAGCAGCTAACAAGATGCGGAGGTATAGAAGAGTTCTGAATCTAAAACGGCTCAAGATCCGGACCATGGAGCCGCATGTGTAGCCAGAACCAGAGCCGGAGCCAGTGTTGAAATCTCTATACAAGCGTATAATAGCCCAAGTAAAGTGTCTTTTCCTAGGTCTTCTAACCCATAGTACCTGTTTTTGAGGGTTTCAGAACCCTCAAATTTGTATGAAGATCACCAGGAGAGGCTTCCATACAAAAGAAGAATAAATAAAGGAAAAGTACATGAATTGAATGAGAGAAGAAGATAATTGAAGGATGAAGTATTCTTAGGAAAAGGACAGCGACTGTGAGAGATCATACTGCGGTGCACAGCACCGAAGCCGCTTGCCGAAGCCAAAGTTGAAATCTGGTTACAAACATATAATAGACCGAGTAAGGTATATTTCCCTATGTTTTTTAGACTCATAGAGCTTGATATTATGGTTTTTATAACCTTTAAGGTGTCTGAGAGACTCCAGGGTTGGGCTACCAGAGGAAAAATGAAGAAATACACGGAATCCTTATGAGAAGAAGACGAAGAAATATTGAAGAAGGGATAAGAACAAGTCAGAGATGGAGAAGACTCAAGATATTGATCCCTGCACATTTTCTTCATCCGAAGCAGGTGCAAACTAAAAGCTTTAAAATAAATATAAAACTTTAAACAAAATAAAAATAAAAACTTTAAGCAAAGTATAAATATTTTCTCATGCAGAAATATAAGAATTTACGTCTTCCTAAAAAAAGAGATTTCAAATTAATATAGTGATTATCTTAAGTAATTATTTATTATTAAACAAATTCATTTAATTTTTAAGGGTAAGAAAACATTATAGGGGTTCAGTCCCCATATCTTGTGTGCCTTGCCATTTCAGACCCGTCATGTAATCATCCTTTGTCATTTCAGTATATATGTATTAATGCAACATATATTAGACAGGGTAAAAGCAGGTTTTTGCTCAGAGGCTGCACTTCAGAGGGGTCAGATATCTCGCAGCAACTTGAAACTAGCAAATTCGGGATCAATTGGGTCGGAAACATGCAAATGACACCAATAATGGAATACCAAGTGAATGTATCCTATCTCAGTACTGCACGGCACCTGCTCCGGATTTGGAACCTGTGCGGTGATCCGTATCATGGGCTTTCTGATCACTAGCTTGTTCTTACGCCTTCTTCATCCTTTCTCAATCTTTTTCTCTTACGCATTTCATATATTTCTTCTTCTTTTCGCCTGGAAGCCCTACCCTGGGTTTCTCAGACACCCATGATCGTTCGGAAACCCATATAATCAAATCCTATAAGCCCGTAAACATAGAAAAAGATGCCTTACTCTCTCTTTTATATGTTTTTAACCAGATTTTAAATCTAACTCCGGCAATGGCTCCGGTGCAGTGCACCGCAGTATGAGCGCCCACAGTGGCTATCCTATTTTTATGCATTCTTCATCATTCCTTGATCTTCCTGGTATATGCAATTCATTTATTTATCTTGTATTTCTTCTTTTTTTTTTAGCACGAATCACTCCTGTGGATCCTCATACTTACATGATGGTTCTGAAATGCTCACAATCAAATTATATGGGTTTGTTAACCTAGGGAAAGACACCTTACTGCTAATGTTGCTGATAAAACAGGAGAACCAATGAAAGAAAAAATGAAACAGGCAGTAGAGGAAAAGGTTAAAGACACTTCTGCTAATTAGCATGTTAATTCATATACTTCGATGTTCATGAATGAAGAAGATAATTTTTCTAAGAATAAGAAGAATAAAAGGAAGTCAAAGACCAAAGAAGTCTGAAATATCTTTATATATTTTATTATTTATTTTATTTCTTTAATTTTCTGTCCCCTCCTTGAATAGGGCTTTACCCGTGAGTATATATATATATATATAATATATATATATTAGCATATAACTCGACTCAATATATGACTTTATATATAAATGTAAGAATATGGAATATAAATATTTTCCATATATATATATAAAATTAAATATATATATATATATATTTTATATATATAAATTAAAAATCTCGATTTTCAGCAGTGTGTCACATACTCATTTTTGTTAAACTTTTGGACTACACGTATGTAATGTATTTGTTTTTCTCAAATTTACCCGGGTTTACCATAAAACCCAGACTTGGTGGGTTGGTGGGCAGCTCTTGGTAGATTTCCCAGTGCAAGCTGCACAATTTCTAGGTAACAACTACTAACTATGGTTAGTTAGCTTACTGCTTCTTCAAAGCCTCAGATTTATGATGGCCGGACCAGAATGTTCGAAGTGTTAAATAATAATAGTCTGTTAAATATTACTTATAAAGGTAGTCCTGTAATGTCATTGCTATCAAAAACCTGTAACAATAGCAATACCATTTACCTTAACCAGTTTCACCAATTAGGAAATGACGCTCATTAAGCAAGTGGGAATTGGGACATGTCAGGTTACCCAATTTGTATGGGTTATTTGTAAATTTTTACCTATTTATTAATTATGTCAAATAATACTGAATTGACATTAACAAAAAAACAAATTCAATTAGATAATTTTTTATTTTACACAAAAATAGAGAAATAGAAAAAAAATGCCAAAACAAAACCAAAACCCACTTTGCTTGTTTTTTTTTTGGGTCCGACCCGGGATTTTTTCCAACCCTATATATTATATATAAATATATATAATATTATAATATATATATAATTATATATATATAAATATATATATATATAATAATAATATTATATATATATAATAATATATATATATATATATAATATATATTAAAATATATATATATAGTATATATATATATATATTATATATATATATATATATAATATATATATATATTATATATATATATTATATATAATAAATATATATTTATAAAGATATATAAATATATCTTGATAGGAATGCATATATTCTTCGAAAGGTGACTATCAAATTACAGTTTGTGCAATTACATTTTCAAGAATATATTATGCCTTACCTGTGAAACTAGTATGAGAATATTCCCCAGATTTCTTCTTCCCCATCTCAATGAGGTATTCGTCTATGAAATCGCGAGGATTGTTAGGATCCAATGTCTTCAAATGTTCGTCAATAAACGGCTTTATAAAAAGGTTGACAAATTTTAGTCTTATACGAGACTCTATTTTTTATTTATTTGAGGGTATTTACCTATATATAGAAAAGAAAATTGCAAACAGGAAAAAATCATCTTGATTCAAATGTCATTGTAATAAATCATTTCATTTCTTCATTTCCATATTACACTAAATTTTTTTTGACAATCCAAAATTTCTTAATTTTAATGACATCAAGAGAAACAAATTTTTGAAAAATATTAAACGCCTTTTCAAAAATTATTGAAATCTTCAATTAAATAACATTTAAAAGCTTAAACCTTAAACAATTTAAGAATTTGTCAGCTTCACAAGCGGAAAGATACAACTTCGTCCCGCTGAGACCTATCCCACCTCCTTAGAAGACATAAAATATCAGATTATGTAGACCAATATTGATAACATAATAAACACCAAACTAGTAGCTTGTTCCCCTCTAAAGTCGCTTAGTGTTTTCTGTGTCTGTAGCATTCTTTCAGAAATTTTCAATTTTTCAAAACCATATTTTAAAATTTTAAGTATTATAACTCCCAGAATTTTTTTTTCGAATGAAATATATACCCATCTGAAATATGCATAGATGCGTCCCATTACCTACAAAATGCACGAAGTACTTTTCGAATTTTGTTGAGTTTTGGTGCTCAGCAACTGCCGAAATCAAAACCCACTTATTCCTGCGTTTTAAACTGAAAAAACCATTAATTTTTATGTTCGGCGAAGTGGATGAAATTTTCAAAGCTTGTGTAGTCAAGAGGGGTGCACATTTTTCACTTAGATAGTTTCTTTGTATATAAAGCAGTTTTTTATTTGTTTTTGGAACAATTTTCCCAAAAAATTGTTTTGGAAATTTTTTAAAATTTTTCTTTTGACTAACAAAACAATTATCTACGTAAAAAAGATGTACCTTGCCTTGCTTTACAAGTCCTGAAAATTTGATAATTTTTTTGGAATAGTGAAATTTTGATATATATATTTTTTTCTACTCGTCCGATCAATATCAAATTTTCAGGGTTTGTGTAGTCGGGCAAGATGCATCTTTTTTACGTAAATAATTTTTTTGTATGCTCCCAAAAATTTTTTTGAAAATTTTCAATAATTTTTTTTGGAAAATTTGTTCCAAGAATAAATTCAAAACAATTGCATATACAAGGAAATTATCTAAGAAAAAATGTGCATCTTTCCGGACTACATATGCTCTGAAAATTTCATCCACTTCGCATAAGTATAAAAAAAATATCGCAATTTTTTCATTTCAAAAACCGAAAAAAGTGGGTTTGGAATTTTGAGATTACTTAGCACAAATATCAAAAAATCGAAAAACTACCTCCTGCAGTTTGTAGGTAATGGACCCATTTATACATATTTCAAGTTTGAAGTCGTTTGAAGGTTTTGAAAATTCGATAATTCTGAAAGAATGACTACAGACAGAAAAACACCCGAAAACAACGTTTTAGAGGGCAAAAAAGCTACAGTTTGGTGTTTACAGGTCTAAATCTGCTGAATATTCCGAATTTTATGTCCATTTTTAGGGGAGGTGAAAATTGGGCTCAGCCTGAGCCCAATATTAGATCCTGTCCTTGATTCAAACAAACTTGAGCATTATATATTATATAATATATATATATAAATATATAACTATATCAATATTATATATATATATATTACTACTATATATATAGTATATATATAATATTATATATATATATATTATATATATATATATAATAATATTATTATATATAAAACGATATTTTTCAACTTGAAATATCGATATTTTTTACCGATAGTATCGAGGGCAATTGATATTTTTTAAAAATATCGATTATCGATATATTGATTATTTTTTATATATCAGCATCCCTAGTCAGAACAGTAAAGCAATACCGCCACTATTTTTGACATAAACGAGTTGCCAACTGCAAATTATTGCGTGTTTACATTAATCGCACAATACTGTAATTATGATACACCAAAATTACATAGTGGGTGCGACATGTTCTATGATAAATATTATTTTGAGACCATGAATATTCTTCATTCAAAGTGTCCTACGAACTACGTTCTTAAAATACAAATTTTTAAATCTTTACTTTCGTGATTCAGAAAATATCCTTTCTCATATTTTTGATAATTAATTTTTGTTGCAGCCAATTTGAATTGATTATGTTATTTAAACAAATTTTGAGTTCTTAAACTCATATATTGATACATTTTGTAAATCTTTTTACTCTAAATATTTCTTCGATAATTGCTGACAATCGTAGAGTTTGCAATTTCGGAACGCTAATTAGGTTAAACTGAAGTACCTACTAAATTTTTTTATAGAATTTTTAAAACCTTTCAAAAATACCCTTTTCTAATAAATGGAACGGTTCCAAATACATGCTAAGAGCAGATCAAACCACTTTTATTTTTTTTTTGTCCATACTACAATTCATTATTTTTTACGTTTATATTTACTCATTGAATACAGCTCGTATTCAAGTAAAAATTTCCCAATCGCGTAGCTTATAACGAATATTAATATCTATATTTTTATGTTTAAACGTATTAAAACTTACAAATTTTGTTAAAAAAAAAAAACATTTACCTTAAAAGTTAACATAAACCAAGCTCAGAAGGATCACAGTTATTTTATAGTCCATTATTTTATTGTAATTTATTATTATTATTATTATTATTATTATTATTATTATTATTATTATTATTATTATTATTATTATTATTATTATTATTATTATTATTATTATTATTATTATTATTTTTATTATTATTATTATTATTATTATTAATTATTTTTATTACTACTTACTTGAATGAAAGCCTCACATCTTTTTTTATTTTTGTTAATTTCATTTACTCCTGGAAATAAAAGTAAATAAAAGCAAAGAATTTCATTAACATTTTTATTTTTGTGCTGAAACTTTAAGATGAAGTGAATATATAAATCAATGTAAAATCTCGATTTTAATAATCTATTTGTAAGGTTACCTTTAAGATACTTGCATTTTAAATGAGGATATATGATAAAATTTATTTCTATATTTAGAATTAATAATGAAAATCATTTATAAATGATTTTTTAAAATATTTGAATTTTACTTGTTTTAATAAATTATTTTAACGAAAATTTCACTAAAAAGTTTAGAAAATTTAACTGATTTAATATTGCAAGGGTAAATAAATTAATAATGTTATTTACTTTTTGCTGTAAAGATCAACATACAATTTAAATCGTCTTTATCAAGAAAGGATCACAATAAAAATTAACAAAATATGCCAAACCAGATATTTTTTTAATCTGCTTGGTTACTATCTTAGTCAAAGTGTTTGAGGTTTTTAAATATGACTCACTCTACTCTTGTGATTTTCATTAAGTTTTCTGAAATGAAATTTTCTTAAATAATAATTTATTCATTAATAATCGCAATTTTGAGACTTACAAATATTACATTGATAAAATCCTAATCTCGAGAAAGATTTTCTCTCCGTTTTAGATTTTAATATAATTAAATTTTTATACGAGAGTGATTTCGTACTTCGATTCTTATTCCAACTAAACAATCATTTTATCTAAATTTATATTAAGTGAACATCTTCAATTTTTACTTTCAAATCTTCCTATCATCCTCTTTGAAGATATGTTGCCACCAATTTTAACAGATTTTATTTGCATATATTAAAACAAATGAAATTCTACTTTTGGTTCTGATTCTAATTATTTACAATTATGAAACTTCCATATACTACTTTGATTCAAAAATTAAGCAACATTGGTATCTTAACTTCTATTAATAGAACATTTTTAATTTTTTACTCCAATCTTCCTTTCATGCTCTTTGACGATATGTTCCCACCAATTTTTGCAAACAAATATTCATGTACTTTATACAAATATATATTTTTCTAGAATTCGATAATGATTTTTAAGATTAATAAATATCATTTGATTCACCTCCCTAACACACACTGTATTTTTAAAAAATCTTTAAATATTGCAATTCTTCTTCCTAATTTTCTTGATTATATCTTTTCAGGTGTAAAAAGAACATAAGCCAACCTAACTCAATTTGAACTAGGAGAAAAGGCCCACATGCCCAAATGCACGGTAATCAAAATGTGCAATTCAATGTAAGGTTTTAAAATAGATAAAGAAATAGAATGATCAGAATATAAATCAGAGGGGTCAAAGAGAGAAGGATTAATTCCAAAATAGGAAATATTAGATATCAAAGCTTTTTGCAGAGTCTGTCGACTACTTTCGATATTTCTTGCTTCATAGCAAACAATTCACCATAATGTCAAAGAGCAGAAAACCAAGAGTCATAGAAAGTGAAAGAAAATCACTAGTTAAACGTTCTATAGGAAAGCCATACTGGCAATCTGATATAAGATTAAAAGATTCGAGATGTTTAAATATCTTCCTGTTAAGGATGAATTCGAAAACTTTAGAAAGAAGATAAGTTAATACAATAGGATCATAGTTAAAAGTTTGAAAAAGGTCTCCCGTTTTCTAAAAGGGCTGAATGAGCTCGCGTTTCCAGTTGGAAAGAAGGTGCAAGCTTGGAAACACAAGATTTGAGGACCACAGGAGTAGTAACATTTAGAAAGTGCGACTTCTTAGTGTTAAATTCAGTGAAAGCAGAAAAATCGTCTGTAGAAGAAATTACAATGTTGAGCATAAATGTATTGAAGGGATAAACAAAGATGAATACGTGTATAGTTAAATTTGAAAAAAAACATTCAAGTTTTCTCTCTCCGAGGTCTGCGTCCTCTCTCTTCTGGACTCGAGCGCATTTGCATTTATGATCCTTTTGCGCTTCATATAACGCGTTCGCTATCGCACAGTCACTTACTTTGTAATTCTTATTACTGCCTTAACGACTCGTCTCCTACGCGTATAAATGGTTTAAATTGCGTAGAGTCATTTATTTTCTCTGGGCTTTCTACGAACGTCACTACATGACGACGACGTTTCCGAGGTATCAGCTTCCGTTGCAATCTTATTCTTTAATATTCTTTTTTTAATTTAGTTCCTCTAAAAATTATTTACGTAGAATGGAATTAAGGAAGACTAACTTAAAAACATTAATATAAATAAAATCTTGTACTAGTACTCCTTATAGATCTGATCAAATTCATTCATGAATTTAAGAAAATTAAGTAACGACAGAAATAAACAAATAAATATCCAATTATCGTCGTCATAACTTCGATTCTATTTCAATTCTCTCTTATCCGGACTTAGCTTGCTCGTATATCTTCTCTTTTTTTCTTTTGGTTTCTCTCGGGAAAAAAACCTCGCTTAAGGAACTATCATAACAATTCATTTGCACCATCTCTCCGGAATGTTAGAGTATCCGTTTCTCTCTTCGTGCCCGATCTGACACCGTAGTCGCAGGGTCCTTAATATTCTTTTCTTTAGCCGTCTTCATTCTTCTCTTAAAAGTCGCTCTGGCATACAATAATCGCTTAACATGCCTCATCTAGGTAACTCTGTCTCTCGCTCTCTCCTTCTTCGTCCGTTGTACTTTTTCTTCTCATGTAATTCTTTAACTTCAAAGCTCGTTGCTCTCTAAATATTTACCTTCTTCTTCATAGCAACTCGTAATCTTAAGCTCGATGCATCTCTCTAATATTCTAAAAATAATAATCTTCGTTATATCTGCTATAATCTCTCGCTACACTCTCGTCCCTCTGCAAAAAACACCTCTCGTCTTCAAAGGCACGAAAAATCTTTTCATATTTGCTCACTCTCCCGAGAAGTAAATGTTACGTACTTTTGTGCCGGTCGAAGGCGTAAGTGGGGACCTTTAAGATTTCTTTACGTCGCTATTTATATTAGGAATTGTTATTCAGGTATTCACTTATCATTATTTGTTTATTTGTTCTATGTTCTTAATTTTTCCTAATTTTATCATATTCATCTGTGAACTTTTTGTTTTTTCTCAAATACGATAGTGACGTTTCGAATTACTAGAGATCCTCGGAGGGGAATCAATCGAGGCGGGTTTACTCTGGGCGTACTATAATATTAACTGAGATTTTCTCGATTATGCTAAAAACGACCTCGAACGATTAAACGGCAATATTTCAGGGATGAACTATCTTTAAGCGTATTAATTATTATTCTAGTGCAGTTTTTCCCCCTGATGTTTTCAGAAGTATAATCTTTACTCAAGTTGAAAACATAATTTTAATTTCTTTCCCGAGGTCGACTTCTTCTTAATAATAATAATAATAATATAAGCAGTTATAGTAGTCTCATATAACGGTTCGTTGGCTACCACTGTCTATTCTCTAAAACTCTTTCTCCTTTATTTGACTACTCTAAGCTAATAAAGTTGATTAGAAAACTTTATTGCTTTTAAGAAGTCACTATATGACTCTCAGATGACTTCTCGTTCGAGGTAATCTTGGCGTCGCTCGCATATTTTTCTTTTTATAATTTTACTTTTTTTTAAAGGTTTTATTCGTAGAAATGGAATTTAACGCGGAGACTACTAACTATAAAATCATAATTATCTAATAAATATAGTATGATATGATAAATACATTCGATTTAAAGAAATATTAAGTGCAGCAAAAAATATATATCCATATGTAAATTCTGATAATTTCAATTCTAGAATCTTGTAATCCGAATTATTTTTTTTTGGTTTTCTCTCGGTAAAAACTCGCTTAAGACACAAAAAAATTATAATTGTCATCTCATCTCTCGGAAAGTAATATCGAGTTAAACGTTTCATTAGTGCCGAGTGATCGTATGAGTCGTCCCTTTATCTATTCTTCTTTATACCGCTTAATTTTTAATACGTGTGCAACATATACTCTTCCGTCCAATCGATATATATCTCGCTAGCGCATTTCTAGCGACTTTTTGATTTTTAAATTTAATTCTGTTTAGTTCTGTAAAATTTTATTCTTATAAAAACTTTATTTTTTAAGAGATAGGCTATTATAATAGTATTGAAATAATAATAACTCTCGCAAAAAAACTCGCTTAAGGAACAAATCTTTATTCTCTGCACATACATATCCCTCGTATATCGAAGTAATACTGTTCACGCGTTTTTTTTGACCCTGCAATTTCGCAAGCGCTAAGGGGGAAACTTTATCAGATTTCTTTACTAGATATTTTATATTTAGGAATTGATATTCAGGTATCCACATATCATAATTGTTTATTTTGTCCATGTTCTTATTTTTCTAATTTTTCAGTGGGGATCTTATCCGTGCACTTTTCGTTTTTTTCCTCAAATTATATAGTCCTTTCGTAATTACCTAGACGATTCTCGGAGGGGATCAATCGAGGCCGGGTTTTCTCTACGGCGTCACTTATATATATAATGACCTGGCTAGAAGACAATAAAATCAACCAAGTTCAGATACGTGGATGATTATATAAGAAAGAATGTTCGTTAAAAGCATATTAAAATTATTATTAAAGGGACGGGAAGACAGCAGGATTTATAATCATTATAAGTTAAATTGAAAAAAAAAAAATTCAATTTTCGTCGAAGTCGACTTTTTGGAGAGCGATTTTTAGTTTTAGACCTTTTGAGTTATAAACGGTTCGATGAAACGTCACTATTGGACTATTATTACGCTTCAACGACGTTTAAAGCGTAAACAAAAAATGTGTTTAAATGCGTAGAAGTCATTTTTTTTTGGGCTTCTTACGAACGTCATACATGACGAGGCGTTTCCGAGGTAAATGGGCGTCGTGCAATTATTTTTTTTGTTATAAATTTTAATAAGTTACACATAATTTTTAAATCGTAGAAAACAAAAAAATTACCACTTGCGAAACTACTCAAAAATTAATATAAATAAATATAGGTTGCAGCACACCCTAAATAATTAATTATTTAAGAAAAATTAGAACGAAGAAAAAAAAATAAATATCCCAGTATTGTGAATAACTGATTATTATCAATTTTTTACGACTTAATTCCGTAATTATTTTTTTTGGTTCTCTCTCGGGAAAAAAAAACTCGATTAAGGAACAAAAAATTATTTTGCACCATCTCCGGAAAGTCATAGAGTAACGTTATTTCGTACGCCGAGTGAACCGTAGGAGGGTACCTTTAATATGTTTTTTTTTACGCTAATTTTTAAAGTGCAAAACATCGCTCAAAGCCTATAGGAAATGTGTTCTTGCGTTGATTTTTTTAAATTAATTTTTGTTTTAGGTACCTCTAAAAATTATTTTTCATAGAAAACTAGAATTTAAGTGAGACTAATTAAAAATATATAGTATAGATCAAAGTACAACTTGCCCTCGAAAAAAAACTCGCTTACTAAGGAACGAAAATTTATTTTGCATCATCTCCCGAAGTAAAAGTTACGTTATTTTGTGCCCGATCGAAGCGTAAGTGGGGACCTTAAGATTTCTTTACGTCGATGTTTATATTAGGAATTGTTATTCAGGTATTCACTTAATCAATTAATTGTTATTTTTCTATGTTCTTAATTTTTCTAATTTGTTCAATCATGACTTTATCTGTGAACTTTTCTTTTTTCCTCAAAATACGATCGTGACGTTTCGTAATTTACCTAGACATCTCGGAGGGGATCAACGAGGCCGGGGTTACTCTACGGCCGTCACTATAATATC